>CAUYQV010047356.1:0-16692 GCA_963574575.1 Galagoides demidoff
TATGGCCATGTGGAGACACAGACACAGAAGATACCACATGACTGATGTCCCCAGATTATGGCCATGTGGAGACACAGACACAGAAGATACCACATGAGTGATATCCCCAGAATATGGCCATGTGGAGACACACACACAGAAGATGCCACATGACTGCTGTCTCCAGAAGATGGCCATGTGGAGACACACACAGAGAAGATACCACATGACTGTTGTCCCCAGAATATGGCCATGTGGAGACACACACAGAAGATGTCACATGACTGATGTCCCCAGAATATGGCCATGTGGAGACACAGACACAGAAGATACCACATGACCAATGTCCCCAGAATATGGCCATGTGGAGACACAGACACAGAAGATGCCACATGACTGATGTCCCCAGAATATGGCCATGTGGAGACACACACAGAAGATACCACATGACTGATGTCCCCAGAATATGGCCATGTGGAGACACACACAGAAGATGCCACATGACTGATGTCCCCAGAATATGGCCGTGTGGAGACACAGACACAGAAGATACCACATGACTGATGTCCCCAGAATATGGCCATGTGGAGACACAGACACGGAAGATATCAAATGAGTGATGTCCCCAGAATATGGCCATGTGGAGACACAGACAGGGAATAAGCCACTTGATCACAAAAGCACAAACTGGAGTTAATACAGCTGCAGGCCAAGAAATACCATAGCTGGAAAGAAGCCAGAAAGAATTCCTCTGTGGGTTTCAGAGACAGCATTGCCTTTGAACTTCTAGACTGCAGAGCTCTGAGACTATTAACTTATGTTGTTTCACACCATCCCCTGTGTGCCTTTTTTTGGTGACGGCCCTAGGATTCTCCTACAGCAACTTAGTCAGTTACACCAATATCGAGCATTTTTACTGTATGTTTTATTCTTAGCAGACTCACAGTTAATTCACTAATGATGTTAAGAGAAATTCCTACCAAAGGGACCACAAATGATGTGATGAATATCAGTTTAATGGGGCTCATGAAGAGGTGTAATTTAGTTAGCAACAGCCACATTCAACAAAAGATGGCACAGAAATTTCTAACACTCAACAAATGAATTGGAATATGTCAGAATGATGGGATAATGATTTATTCTAATTTATGTGACTTGTTAAGCAGCTCCGCATATAGATGACTTATATTACTGTTATAGTGCTAAATTACTAATTTATGTTATCAAATGAATATTTCAATGTTTACCTATTTATATTATATTTTCATATTTTGTATACTTTTATTTCTATATATTCTGAGAACATACACATTTTTAAAATTTGAGAAAATATTATTACTTGTAAAAATGACTTAATGAGAAATGGAAGAGATGAATAATCTTGTATCTATTAAGCAAACTGAATAGAGAAAACTTTTTCCCAAAAGAAAGTCCTAGAAACAGATGGATTTTTAGGTGAGGTTAACAGAATATTCACATTGTAAGTTCTAAACATGCAAGGACTTTTTCAGAAAATAGAAACGGGGGAAAACTCTGAGACAAATACACACCTAACACAAAAAGCAAACCAACAAAAACAGCATAAGAAAGAAAAATGCAGGAAAATATCAACCTTTGAGATGTAAAGGATATAAATAGAAAAATCATAGGCAAAATATTAGCAAGCCAAATCTAGTGATATGTAAGAGATAATATATCATTTGGAAGTTTAGGTTTTTCACTCTAGAAATTATAGTTTAAGATTTAAAAATTAATAATTCAACAGGTGCAGAATGAAGAAGGAAATTAACATTATCTCTCTAGATACAGAAAAAGTGTTTGAAAAGTAACAGTATTTATTTATTAGGAAAACTTCATGAACATGAATGGCCAATAAGTCACTTAACTTGATAACTAAATCTCCAAAAAGATGCCGTGCATCATATTGGAAATAACAAAGTATTGAAATATTTCTCTTCCATTTGGATACAAGTCAAAGATGCTGGGTCGGTTTTGAAATTTCTCACTGTGAATGTCCAACACCATCTCCTCTGGGTTGACTAAGACTCTCTATTAGATTCTTCTAATAAAATTCACCAGAAGGCGATTAGAACAAAAGAATAGCAGGGAAGTGCTTCTTCCTGAGTCCACCAACAAACATTAATGTAGAGCTGACCTTGGGCTTGGCCATCCTTCTCTATTGGTCTATTTGTTTATGTTTACATTGACCCTGGGTTACAGTGAGCCTCTTGAAATAAAGTGGTGTAACTCCTGAAATTTTATTTTTTTTTAAAAGACTGCTTGTACTCTCGTAGATCTTTTCTATTTCCACATAAAATTTAGAATCAGCTTCTTATTTCTATCATTTTAAAAAGCCATTGGAATTTTGAGAGGGATTTTAATTAATGTATTGATCATAAAGGGAGAATTCACATACTAAGAACATTAAAATTTCCCATAAATGAACATAGTTAACTCTTCTTGGTGTAGGTCTTCCTTAATGTTTTACAGATTGCAATGCAGAGGTCTTGCATGCATTTTGTTATTCTTATTTAATTAACGCTTTTTATTGATATAAAAATGACTTTATGAGATATTCTATTTGTTACTATTATATAAAAACATGATTGATTTATGTGTATTGATTTTATAACCTACAATCTTATTAACATCCTTTATTATAATTCTAATAATTGTTTAAAGTTTTACTGTATACCAACGGTGGGATGTGTGTGTCAAGAACGGTTTATTTTTGCACATTACTGACTCCCCTCTATCAGTTTGCTGCAGCTTTTGATGCAAACAATATGTCTTCCATATTAGAGACATTTTTTTTTTTTGGCTGGGGTTTGAACCTGCCACCTCTGGCATATGGGGCCAGCACCGTACTCCTTTGACCTACAGGTGCCCTAGTAGAAACATTTTTAATTTTTTCATTCTAATCTCTGTGCTTTTTCCTTGCATTAGTCCACTACTGATACCTCTCTAAATAACTTTTAATTGAAATGAATATTTAATATTGGTGGTAACATTGAACATCCTTGCCTTTTCTTAATCAAAATCATTCAATATATCATCATAAAATATATTGTTACTTATTTTCATTTGTTCTTAAAATCCTTTGTTCCACTTTGTTAGATTGTGGAAATTCCTTTCAAGATCTAAATTGCTGAAATTTTTGTTATAGATAGGAGTTGAAATTTATTAGGTGACTTTTGTTCCCTCTTTGAGATAATCGACTTTTTTTCTCTTTTATTATGTGGAAAAATTACATTGATTCACTAATGTTAAAGCAATTTTATTTCCTTGAGACAAACTTCAATGGTCACTGTATATTCTTATTTTTATATTTTGCTGGATTGTACTTGCCCTTTTTTGCCAAGGATTTTTTGAGACTATGTTTCGGAGGGACATTTGTGTATCATTTTCTTATCTCAGACTTTTAGTCATGCTTCAGTATTAGATGTATTCCAACCTGTAAAAATTATTAGGGAGCACTTCCTCCACCACGGTCATGACCTTGAATGCTGCATATCGCAGACTTCATGAAAATAACAAGGAGACGCACAGCTTGACGCAGAACTGAGTGAGGCCTGAGGAAACAATGTACTACAGGGAAGATGAGCTGCACACATGCCATAGCTAAGTAAGTCCTGCCGAAAGTCAGCTATACCACTTTCCAGCTGTCTGATCTTGGCTAATGATCCTGAGAGGACTACTCAGAATACTTCCTGCACACAAGTATCCTCCTAAGAGTCTGCTCTATAGGAAACACAACCTGTAACATGAAACCAACCCAAGGAATTTAGGGAGTCTGCAAAAGCTAAGGCCTTAGAGGTTGGAAGAGGAGTCTACTGGTTTCTATGGTTCTGTGTCAAGGAACACAAAAGTCACTGAAGGAACTAAAATCAGAGGTACTTCCAAGTTAGTGAGACACCCAGCCAGGCAAGGGGTCATCGGGACATGTACTACTGACAGGGCTGACCAGTGAACAGTTCTCAGTGGTGAAGTTGAAACTAGACGGCGCTCCAAGAAAATCCCACGAAAAATACCTGTGCTATAAAAGAGAATAAGCAGTAATCTCTGAGCCAAGTTCAAGACTGGAAATTTTTAATGAAAAAATGAGTTCTAAATATCAGAATTAGACCACTATTGTAACCAAGGGTTATTATTAGACCAGTATAGTAACTGAATACTCATGGAACCAGGAAAAAATGTAATGATAAATTGAGGTTTAACAGAGGCATTACTGGGGAAGGTAAATTTTTTTTATTTATTAATGAATATTTAATAAAAAAATGTTTTGTTCTTTATTTTCTAGGACAGTTTAAGTTTGCCTTTGTTTCTTCCAAAGTTGTTTCACAAGTAAAAACATATATATTTGAAATTTCCAGTAGAAGTTATTTTTTATTTAATGATTTAATATTTTGTGAGACAAAAAAGTTATTCAATTTTTCCATTCCTTTTGCATTAGTTATTGTTAATCAATGGTTTTCTAATTCACCAAAGCCATAAAATTTCTACCAGAAACTACTTGCTATTTTTTCATTATATTTTAATGACTACAGAACCAAGTGATTGACTTTCATTTTTTCCATCATAATTTTCTTACCATATGATCAGACCCTGAGTGTAGTACAGTAACGGTGAATTTTTAAAGTATTACTTGAATGAAAAGGAAGTTTGAGAATTTCCCTGGTTTGCTAAGAAAAAAAAAATGAACTAATAAACAATTAAAGTTCTAACAGCAATTCTAGAAAGGAAATCTTGAGTCCACAATAAGGTGAGGAACTGAGTCTGAATTTTCTACATAGAAGATCAGTGAAGGTGGTAACTCATCTTAGAAAAATTGCTCCATACCTCATTGCTAACTGTCAAGGTGTTACCCTCAAAGTACTCCGCTTGGCCATCTGGTGACCACCATGATCTTCAGCAATGGCATATGTATAGCCTTGACTAGGATGAGTTGAAGAACTTCAATGTGAGACCTTGGAACACTGACCCCTCTAACTGCCATTCCAGTAAAAGAGTTCCAAAGTTGCTCTGGAGTGTGGACTGGGTGCTGGCGTCAGTGCAAAGCTTCCCCAGGTGTACCTCGAAGGTGACCATAGTGATAAATATTCAGCAACGAGGTGTGAAGCTGTTTATCTGGGATGAGACTGAGAACTTGATTGTCCAAACTCATACAAGTAGGGCTCTCAAAAGAATGAGTGAGGTGTCAGATAAATTACTATACAACAGATACCAGTCATCTCCACAGGACAACAGAACAAATGATGACCCTCAGGATTCCCATGGATTATACTGAATGAAACATAAACTTAAAATTTTTAAAGTAAAAAAAAAAAAAAATGGGAAAATAAGTGATCCAGTGACCAAATTAGCAAACAACATCACAGTGACAAACACTCAAAATTTCAAACAGTGTAAATATAAGATAGGGAGTAGTAATTATTATGCAATAAAAGGTAAAAAGAAGATAATATTTAAAAAATCAGATTATAAAAGAATATTGGAAATCAGCAGAAAGGTATCAAAATGACCAAAAGTTTATAACTATATGCTACCCACTGAGATTAAAATCTTAATAAATAGATCAACTAGCAGATTGAAAAGAATTAAAGATAGAATTGTTGAATTTGAAGTTCCATCTGAATATATGATTGCAAATGCAATACAGAAAAAAGTAGGAAAATTTGTTAAGAAAAAAGTAAGTTATGTTAATGGTAAAATGAGACAATATAAATCTATAAGAATGAAAATAAGGATAGAAAGAGTGTAACAAATACATTCAAAGGTGTATGTCTGAGAAGCTACCAGAAATGGTAAAAGATACATAAATCTATGATCACAGATACCACGGTATATAGTACGTGTGATATACTAAAATGCCTATGTCCAGATAAATTTTAGTAAAAATGTTTTAAAGAATCAAAAGCATAAGAATTTTAAAGACAGCGCCAAAATAAAACCTACCACAGAATAATAGCTACGCTGATAACAGACATTTCAACCAATAATAAAGGAAGAATTGTACTAAATAATACTTTAGTTTTTTTATCAAATCATAAATACATAAATCATGTGTACATTAATGCATTTATGGGGTACAATGTGCTGATTTTGTATAAAATTTGGAATGTTTACATCAAACTGGTTAACATAGCCTTCACCTCATTTACTTAATTATTGTGTTAAAAGAAATATACTCTGCACTTAATAAGTTTGACATGTACCCTTGCAATACTCACCATAGCTGCGGTGCCACTGTTTACCCTCCCTCCATCCAACCTCTCCCCTACCCTCCCATCTCCCTCCTCGTCCCTCCTTCATCCTGGGCTACAGTTGTGTTTTGTTTTTTCATATGAAAGCGTGGGTGATTATAAATTGGTTTCATAATAGTACTGAGTACACCGGATACTTTTTCTTCCATTCTCGAGATACTTTACTAAGAAGAATATGTTCTAACTCCATCCGTGTAAACATAAAAGAGTTAAAGTCTCCATCATAGGCGCACAGCCTATAGACACATGAGAAAATGCTCATCATCTTTAACCATCAGAGAAATGCAAATCAAAACCACTTTGAGATATCATCTAACTCCAGTAAGATTAGCCCACATAACAAAATCCCAAAACTACAGATGCAGGCATGGATGTGGAGAAAAGGGAACACTTCTGCACTGCTGGTGGGAATGCAAGCTAGAAGTTTGGAGAACACTTAGGGATCTCAAAGTAGACCTGCTGTTCAATCCTGCAATTCCTCTACTAGGTGTATCCAAAAGACCAAACATCGCTTTACAACAAAGATATTTGCACCAGGATGTTTATTGTAGCTCAATTCATAATTGTCAAGTCATGAATAACACTTTAAACATACAGAATTTTTTAAAGCAACATTCTGTATACACATTTTAAGAAAGGAAAAATAGGCCAGTGACCATACCCTCCCACTCTAGGAGGCCAATGCAGGTGGATTGCTTGAGCTCACAGGTTCAAAATCAGCCTGAGCCAAAGCAAGACATCCCCCCCCACACTAAATATACAAAAAACTGAGGCAAGAGGATCTCTTGAGTTGGAGGTTACTATAAGCTATGATTTCACCACAACACTCAACCTAGGGAGACCACTTAAGACTCTGTCTCAGAAAAAAAAAAAAAAAGACAGGAAAACTACTCAAATTATAATACTCAATATATACCAATAACATTGATATCTTGTATATTATTATCTTGTATCCCATAATTGCAGAAGCCAAATGTGACTTCAGCATTACAATTTTAATATAGTTATTCTTTCTTTTTCTGTTTTACCACATCGTTGTGTTAAGTATTACCAACTAATATTTGGTTCTAAACGCAGCCTCCATGCTTGTGTTTGTTGGTCTTTAACAATCACTTCGGCTCTGCCAATCATGGAATTTTGTAGGAGAAAATGCAAAAAAGTCATTCATTCTAACCTCACTAAAAGCTTTTCATGATTAAATTTAGGGGGAAAAAAAAACTAAAGCATTAATGAGTAGAAATCTCCATTTGCACAAACTAATTGAATTTATTATTATATAAAAGTTTTGACACAATTTAGATTTCTGTTTCTTAGGGAGTTTTTTTATTGTGTTTGCAGTCTTCCTCAGTAACCCAGTAGCTATCAAACAATTAAGATTTTTTTTTCAAGCTTTAGTACTTGACAAGTATTAGTTTATACAATGGCCTTTTAAAAGTTTACATAATCACATTTTGAAACTTAGAACATTGTGTAATACGTTGAAAGGAATAAAAATTACCCATGAAGTGGAAATTACATGCACTTTGGACAGGTTGTACTCAGGTAAGCTTAGTATCTTCTGCCTTTATCTCCCTTGTACTATATCCAAGATGGGATTAAAAGTGGTAAATGCACTGCGTGTGGTGCCTCCTCATACCTGTAATCCCAGCACCCTGGGAGCCTGAGACAGGAGGATCCCTTGAGCTCAAGAGTTCCAGGCCAGCATGAGCAAGAACAAGACCCAGCTCTACTAAAAATAGAAAAACTAGCTGGACATTGTGGTGAGTGCCTGTAGTCCCAGCTACTCAGGAGGGTGAGGCAGGAGGATCACTTGAGCCCAAGAGTTTGAGGTTGCTGTTGGTCTGATGCCACGACATTCTACCCAGGCTCAGAGAAGGCGACTCCGTCTCAAGACAACAAGAAGAAGAGGGGAACATTTGCCTTAACGTGTTCTAATTTCAGCTGGGCTAAGGCATATTTGAAGCTTTCTGTTGCAGAATAATGGTCAGAGGTGAGGACTAAATAAAATCCTAAAATGCCAATCAAGTTAAAGCAGATATTGTTTGTGATTAGCTGAATCAATTGTAGGCAAATGAAAATTTTGTATGTATGTAGGGATGTCCAACCAGGGCCCATGGACTGGCTGCCTGCCGCATTGTGTGTTTTGTTTATCTGTGGTGTCAGTGACCATGAAAAGTATTTATGAACCTTTTTTTTTTTTTTTTGCAAATCAGCTTCCCTTACTGATTGTGTATTGAAGGTGTGGCCCAAGACCACTCTTATTCTTCAATGTGCAGCAGAGACACCCCTTTTTGTGTTGGGCACCCCTTTTTTGTGCTGGAGTAGTAGACATGTACTATGCAAATACAGCCCATACTATGGACATCTATGTGCACAATCAATTTAAATTAAACTGTGAACCCAGCAATATGCCGATCAGTGAGACTTAAAAAAATATGGGACTAATGGGAGCTAAACGGTCTTATACATGTTTTTGGCCTTCAAGGAGCAGTTATTAATTTCAAAGGGCAAAGAAGTAGCAGGGAATTGAAAAGGGCCCGATTCCGTGCCCATATCTGCAGTGCCCTGCCCCAAAGAGCGATTACTCTTCCCCGCTCTGCTGAGCACAGGTATGGGAAAATAATACGCTCTGGCCAATGAAATATGAGCACGAGTAATGTGTGTCACTTCTTATCAGAAGTTTTAAGAACCAAAATGCAGTTTTCTATTATTTTCTTTCCCTCTGCCTGCAGACCTGTACACTCTCCAGCCCCAGGCCGTTCTATCATCCTGGACAATGTGTTGCAGACAAATAGCATGGAAAGACCTGGGTTTTGGGTTTTGAATGCCACTGAGGCTTTAGGATTCTGTGTTACCACCGAATAAATAAGACTTTTGTGACTCACACAGTTAATGCAAAATGCATAAACATGAAAAATATTTAATGTCCCTGTTACATTAAAATTTCAAAAGAGATATGTGTTTACGACAATAAATTTAAACACAGATAGGCCTATGTTCTAAGTTCTGAAAGGTAGTTGTGACGTATTTCTATTTTTTATCCTGAATTTACTCAAAAGTAAAAACTTATAAAGCACATTTATAAACACATACTATATTTATAAAATATATGGATAAATATAAGGTATTCACATACTCAAAATTATGTTATATTCTTTCTATTGACCTGCACTATTTCCCTATCATATGTCTTAAGGGATGTGCAGGATTCTTCCCATGGGATTATTCAAATGGTATAAGTCTTAATGCTGAGTCTTCCCATTAAGTAGTAAAAGACTTTTCTACAGAACGTAGGTACAAACTCATTTTTCTCTGGGAAATCATATATACACACACACATATATATAATCACAAACACTTAAAAATTCATGGTAAGTCCATAAAAACTGAAGCAGACTTTCTTGTAAAATTGTAATATGTTACCATCAAATTGTAACCTATTAGCATCAGAATGTCATCATACGGTCAATGGTTCTTATGATCCTTGAGTGACTTTTTTTTTAACTTGATTCTTTTGTACAAGAATGAGCAAGACTTGAAGGGAACATGACACGTGTGCACTTCCTGACTATTGCGTAGAAAAATGTGACGGAAGTATTAACGTTTGAAATAATCTACATTTTAACAGGAAGACCAGGGCAAAGAAGGAAACAAAGGACAATGTTTACACAGACGGGAAATTACATTGTATCAAACGTTTCACTGGATACCATTGAGAAAGGTACACCCGTGGTAAATAGAATAATAAGTAGGAACATATGAATTAAAAATAGCTTCCATCCCTCTACCTTAGAGAAAGCAAGAATGTTGAAAGAAAGGGCTGAGTGATTGACAGCACTTAGATTAGAAACTGGAGTTAAAGGCCAGAAACTGCTTATAAGAGACAGGAGTTGTGGAAGATGGGAGAGTGAGGAAGGTCTTAGAAAATGAGCAAGAGCCAGGAGAATAAAGGTGGCATTCTCAAAGAATGAGAAGCAAATACTTAACAATTATGGTCTAAATGTTTCTGGTTGTTTTCACCTGGAACATACGAAAGCCCACAATTAATAAAAACAGCGAAACTTACTCATAAGTTGATCTTTGAGTCTTTCAGGAAATAAGCTCTCACCTGAAAGAGAAAGACGCCTTATTAATTCAGGATGAATATTCATATATATTTCATTTTTTTAAATTCCTATTAATTTTGTTTTGGAGCAAAATCACTTGTTCATTTTAGCAGTAATATAATTTCTGCAGGGTGAGAAATGCATGTGTTCATTTATCTCAGCGATGCCACTATAAATTGATGTCAGGTGGGGGGATCACAACTACACTGCATTTTTACTTATCTCTCAGCAGAAATTGAGATTAGTTTTGTGAAAGCTTTCAGAGTTACTCCGAATGATAAAAGTTCTGGGTTAGAAATAATTTCAAAAGACATGAATGAACACTAACGTTAATAAACTCCTCATCACATAACAGATACTAAATAAGTGGTATTTCTTTTCACAGCTAGTTAAATTACCAACTGTTTTAATACAGTACTTGTAAAGGAAGAATAAGCAACTCTTGCTGGGATATTCCGATCAGAAATTTGCTCATCTTTACTTTTGTGGTAGAAGCGTTAGTTTTAAAAGTTGCCCATCAACGATCCTAAGTGAATGAATGTCTTTGTGAAATAATGTCTTAGGTACTTCTGAAGGCTCAACACTGAAGTTAGAGACACTAAAGATGGGACAGACGGGGGCAAGTCAAGGTAGCATCAGCCAGCTCTGAAAAACTATTGATTTAATACTAGACAAATCAAATGAGCATCTCAAATGAGAAAGCTTCTATAGTTAACTGAAGCGTTCTACTAAAAGACATGCTCCTGCTGGTTTCCTCTTTTCCCTGTAGAAGCTTTGATTCTCTTCTGTCTGTGCCGTTTGATGTTAGAGTTGGTCGAGGACACAGCCCTGCGGTTTTCCTCGAGGCCGTCAGGTTTACCCTCCTTGGACAGCGGTGTGGCATTCTTAGACCTATCAGCTAGTCCTTATAAACATTCCTCCTCTTAGTCGCAGGTTCTGAGACAGAACTGAATTTGAAAATAGTTCAGCTTCTAAATGGCCTCTGTATAGAAACAATACACAATGTTTAAGCGAAATCATGCCTCATATACTTAAAATCTGGTACAGGTCTTTGAAGTTTTGCCAAACATGCTCTCTGTTTTTTCCAGTGCATTTTTTCCTTCCTTTACTTGGATAGTCCTTTTTCCAGAATAATCATTATTAACATCTCGCTTATCTTTCAAGACTGTGTGCCTTATCTTGATTTTACTTGTTACTAATTATTATACTTTTATCCTTTTTTTTTCACGTTGCTTATTTTGGATAACTGACTTTGAAATCTTTAATGCAAAGCTGATATATTTTTATTACAACATTCTTTAGAGTTATTAAATCACATAGCCATTAGGTAGCCCCTTTTGTAAATATTTTCCTGGAAGAAGAAAATGCTTAATCCTTCTTATGGAACAAATGTTGCTGATTAATTTAGAGGAGCTTTTATCTGAGGCATTTAGCTCTTTTTCCACACCTGAATGCCTCTTTTCCTGCCTAAAAATCGGACCTCTGGTCTTTGTGGCCTGATAAGAACCACCTTCCCAGATCCCGGCCTGACCTTGACAAACACCTGAACCAGGTGTCTACACAGCTTGTGCCTGGCCTGCCTTTGATCAACCTCCATGCCAGCTACTTCCTTGTCAGATCTCACACTATCTTCCCCCTACACCTGTCAGGTCTCCCGGTCGTGCCAAGAATTTGTAACACGATTCTTCATCCAGTTTCCAAAATTTTTGATGTTACAACTTCAGATGTTAACCACTTTTCTTTTGATTGATTTGCCACCGTTCTCTTTATATCCTCAATAGTTCACATTTTCTAAAACAGAAGGCCCAATCATATCTTTTTGATCCTAAAGGAGCTGATATAGAGGCTTTGTATGGTCCAACTTGTCGACTTCATAAAATAACTAACAGAAATGTATGGCGTTTAATAACTAGTGGATTTCATATCACAATTTTATATTTTCCAAGTCATTAATCTGGTCTAAATTTAGGCCCTTGATTCTCCCCCCCACCCTATACAGCTTTCAATATACAAACACATTCTGCCAAATATACAGGAGTTACTTCATTAGAGTTTATTGAGTTGACTGAATTAATTTGTCTTTTTGTACAACTACATAAAGTGGTGGTTAATAACTCCTTTTTTAAGTGAACTTTATTTTTTTAACATCTTTGTACTTTTACAAATAAAGGCATTAAAAATTACCATCTATTATCATAATCATCTTGAAAAAGAAATGGTAATTTCATAATATTAAACTGTTCTTTTAATCTAATAAATTTAGCTCTACAAAAAACTTGCTGTTCTTATTTTTCACATTTAAATGAACAAAACTTCAGGGACCAAAACAAGTTCATAGATGAAATAATGTCCGGGGATCATTGTTAACAGGTGTACAAAGTCCAAAGAAGAGGACTCAGTTCCTGACTTTACAGGTTCTGCAATTTAACTAGGATTATCAAATTTACCCACATGGAATGACTCAAAAACAATATAAAACCTGATATAATTGAGCATAGCTATACTCAGACTGTGTTTGGGGCCAGATTACCACAATAAAATGAATATTATAATAAAACTGAACATTGCACTAAAGTTACATGATCATTTTGTTTTCTTTTTTTAATATTTACCATTATTCTATTATTTTTTTAAGTTCAGTATACACATATCCATTGTATACCATTAACAATTAGAGAATTAAAGTTAACATAACACAGAATATGAAATACACAGAAATAATTCTTCAGAAATATATAGTATTTCTACACAGAAAACTTCTAGTTATTATTGAAAATATAAAAAGACATGTCTGTATATATTGCAAAATTATTATTATTTTTATTTGTCTGTAATGAGTAGACAGGAAAGCCTGAAGGTACTTGCATATGAACACACAATATCAGATATGTGTGCCCCGCCCCCCTCCAGTGGGCCAGCTGTTGCCTACAATCCTTCTGGTTAAGAATTCCTATTCTGCCTATACTTTGTCTGATGACTTACTGGCTGTATGACCTTAGGAAATCTATTTAAACTCTCCTTCAGTTTATCATATCTAAATTGGGCATGGCAATATAGGGTTTTTATAATTATCTGAAAGAAATTTTATATATACATTAATATATGCTGGTGCGACAGGGGATCAAGGTCACAAATAGACAGACTAGTTAGAGCAAATTGCTATTGTCTAGAGTAGGTAGGGGTTGACTGGATGTGTCAATACTGTGATAGGTGTGAAAGAAGGACACATCATATACTGTGAAGGATACGAGATGGAAAAAAAATAAGAACAAGAACAACACCAGAGGTTTTGGCCTGAGCGTCTGGAGACTAGTATTTTTATTATATTTTGGAGGAGTCTGAGATGGCACAAGCGGGGATGGGGATGAGAGAAAGGGGAATAGGAGTGCCTTAGCTGAATATTAGGATCTTGGTTTTAAAATGCTAAGTTTGAGATGTATTTTGGACAATTACCTACATGCCTAGCCATACTACTCTCAGGAGCATTTTCAGTAAACACTAATGAATAGCATTGCTGAATTTGAATCTTCTATAATTTTGAGTTTACATGTAAGCTCCAGAATGATATTCTAGAGAAAATGATTTATGGGATAAAATCCAGAGCCTCAATGAAGTCCAGAACTGTTGACTTTCTTCTTTCTCTTTGACTATAATTTTGGTCACAACTGAACCTTCAGGTAACATTTTATTTTTTTCCAGTTTCAGGTACTTTCAGTTCTTCACAAATGGTCCCCACACTTATCGTGATAATTAATGTGTAATGTACATGGTCTTCCATTTTCTTTTTTGAAAGCATCGTGTACTTCAATTGTCTTTTATAATTCTCCATAATAATAATGATGTCTTTACAATAACACTTGTCAGCCTCTCAAGTATCCAAATATTCATCTATCCAGATAGGCTGATTTAAATCTATGTAGTTTTACAAAGATTCTAAATTGAGTGGAGAGCAGAGGTCAGCTCCCCATTTTCCATGGGCAGGTGACACGTGCTCATTACTTAGGTTTAACTGCAGAATGTGAATTGTGTGATGAGCAAGAAACCTTTTCCTACATTTGTCTCTTGGGGTAACAGCACGTTAATTCAGAAGAAAGATACAAACAATATGAAATTAATATATTACCTTTAAGGATGTTATTACATAATCCCAAGTGGAACAGCTGAATAATAAAAATAATTATTAGTGGTACCAAGATATTAAATCTCAGAGCCTCAGTCAACCTTCTGTGGTCTTTTAAGATTTCTAATATACATTTGGACAGAGGATACCTAGGGCCAATTCCTTTAAAATACGGTATTAGCAGGACTTTGACTACAAATTTCAATGAAAGATTCTTGTGAGATGATCTGGAAAACATGCAAACATTACTAACTTGAAGACTTTCTCTAATCATTTTCCTTTAGGCCCTACTTTAATTTTGACCTTTAGTATCACAATATTAATAACAATTGTCTCTTTCTAATAAGTACAATAATGTGCCACGTTTCAGTCAATGACAGGCCACTTGTGGTCCCAGAAGCTTGTAGCAGAGCTGAAAAAGGTCTATGGCCTGGTAATGTCCTTACCATTATAACATTGTAGCACAAAGCCTTACTCACATGTTTGCAGTGATGCTCAGGTAAATAAATCCACTGTGCTGCCAGGCATATAAAAATACAATATGTACAATTATGTGCAATATGTATTTGATAATGAAAATAAAAGACTATGCTACTGGTTTATGTATCTATTATACTATACTTTTTATCCTTATTTTAGAATATACTCCTTTTACTACTTAAAAAAAATATTCACTGTAAAACCCTCAGTGAGCCCTGCAGGGGATTCTAGAAGGAGACCCTGTTGTAGGGCATGACAGCGCCACGCATGTTACTGCCCCTGGGAACCCTCTTTGGGGACGAGCTGTGGAGGTGGACACCAGTGGCATGAGTGATCCTGACCCCGGGTGGTTCTAAGCTACTGTGTTTGTGTCTCAGTGTTTCACAAAAAAGTTTAAGAAGTAAAAAAATAAAAAATCTTATAAAGATATGAAGAAAGAAAATATTTTGTACAGTCATACAATGTGTTTGTGTTTTAAGCAAAGCGATATTATAAAGGTGTCAGAAAGTTTAAAAAAATGAAAAGTTTATGAGATAAAAATGTTACGATCAGCTAAGGCTAATTTATTATTGAAAAAGAACAAAATACACAAATCTAGAATAGTGCACAGTGTTTCTAAGTGCACGGTAATGTCCTTGGTTCCCATAATCACTCGTCACTCACTCACTGACTTCCCTGGAGCAAATTCTGAGCAACTTCTCGTCCTGCAACTTCCACTCATGGTAAATGTCATAACCGTGTGTACCGTTATTATATCTTTAATATAATGTTCTTTACTGTACCTTTTCTATGTTTAGATACATTTAGACATATTAATACTTACCATGGTGCTGTAACGGCCCACAGAATTCAGTACAATAACACGCTGGACAAGCTTGTGTGTGAGGCTACACAGCTGGGAATAACTCTGCAGCAGACCTTGCCACCTGGGTTTGTGGGCACACACTCCACAATGACAAAATCACTAAGGTGCCCTGCTCAGTTTGCAACCCTATTTTTAAGAGATGCATGATGGAGGCTGATGTCTAAATCATTCTCCTTTCCTCCTAGATGTTATTTTTAATTATGATAAAGGAAACACAGAAACAGAATTTTTCCTGCATGAGTTAATTCCCATGGTCAATAAACTGCATACTTTAAGTTTTAAGTGAATCTAGGTCAAGTAGGGTATCATCGATTTTCCTTCCATGGACTATGAACAATGAGACGGTGAATAAAAACCACAGAAGAGCGAATTTACTTATATTGGAAGTGAATTTTTAGCAATATTTTCACTAATTATGATGGATCTTAAAAGCTGACTTAGTATCTTGAGAGGCAATGAAATTCATACTATCCGGATAGAAATGTCATAAAGACAAAAAAGATACGTCTTTATTTAGGTTTGGAGCCCGTAAGTTTGAGGGCAAGAGAAAAATGTAAGAAAGAGAAAATGCTAAAGAATGTCAAGGAACAAGACAGCCCTGGTGTCAAGTTTATAGAGACAATTTCCATCAGAGATTTATTTTTGTGTTGCCTCTGATTTGACTTACGAGCTCACTCCCCTAGAAATCACCAAGCATATGTAGAGTCCTGCAGACACCTCAGACACCTCAGCAGGTGAAATGATGCAGAGACGTTGAAGCGAGTCCAGGGAAGACCAATTTAAATGATTAAAGAGACAGATATGTACTCATGGAGAAAGATAAAAAACAGTGTGGTCTGGCCACAAGTCAGAAGGTAGGAACACAAATATTAAGTAACT
>CAUYQV010047363.1:0-73478 GCA_963574575.1 Galagoides demidoff
GGTACATTGTGCTGTTTCATATACAATTTGAAATACTTTCATCAAGCTGGTTAACGTAAATTTCATGTCATTTGCTTAGTCATTGTATCAACACATTTACATTCTAGTTCTAGAAAAGTTCACTTGTACCCTTGTTAGACAGATATATAGGTGATCTTTCCCATCACCCTCCCACCACCCATCCACCCTTCTCCCCTCCCCTTCCCCACCCCCTCCCCATCATCTTGATTTTTTTCATAAGGAAAAAAGACTTATCTGTAATTCACAACCAGAGTCAGTTACCTGACTATTTTAAAAGGATGATATATTGCTATCAATTTGCTCTTTAATGTTTTTAGCAATGGTGTAATTTATTCTTTAAAGCAATATCGTAGATATAAGACATCTGAGAATCTTATAATGAACTTGATTGCATATGTCAGAGATTACAATGTAAATATTTTCCAGAACAGTGTAAGTAACCACATTATGGCATCAGCTTACATTTTAAAAAACATTTTGAAGAAAAAATTACTGTGGTATAAATTTAAGCTTCTTTTACAGATGTTAGAAAATTAATCTAAAATCTTGTATCTTAAGATTAAATATTTAGCTACATCACGTAGAAGATACTCAATATATATCCAGGTGCCAAAGTGGGGGAGCCCTTAATTTATAAAACAAAACTCTTGCTTTATCCATTTTTCCTCCTGTCCTGGGTATCTGAGGGGAGATTCCTTTTAGAGGGCTTAAGTTGTAAGAGGTAGCATTGTTTTCATCTGAGACTGGTCTTCTGGTTTGATTCAGATAGAAAGCTGCTTACGGAGTCACACCCAGAACTTGATCTAGAATGTTGGTACAAAAGAGAAAAAGTATTACACAGGTTTTGGAATTTCTTCCTTCCAAAAATATTATTTCCTGAATGAAGTATCATGTTGGATTTTCCTTGAGACAAAACAAACAATGGCCCCTTTCTTCAATGCAGTTTGTAGAATAAATGTCTGGACTATAGCAAACCCACTGATATCTGGCTGTGCACACAGGATAACCCTGTACTGAAGATTCCAGAAACAAAATTAAGGACAGTGCCAGGAAAATTCTCCTGAATTAGTGCAACCCTTGTACAGTGATCAGCAGAGTCCCGGCTTTAGCTTCTGCACAATCAATCTCTTATAATTAGGAAAGTAGCAAAATGTCCTCTTTCATATAGAAAATGTTCTTTAACCTCAAACCCTACTCAGGATACACTTCACAATGTCCTTGATTTTTTTTTATTCCATTTGCCCTTGACTGAGCTGGAAATCAAGAACAAGGGTAGGTTCTCTTCATTTTGAAGCGTTAGACTTCAGAAAACATGCCATCTGCTGCCCGCCTCCCTTTGGCTCCTGTCACTGTCCAGCACATGCTGCTCTGCCAAGGTCCTGGGCTGAGCAGAGCTTTAAGCTGGCGTGGATCTTGCCCTTTGGGAGGCAAAGGTCAGGCTCTGGAGACTTTGTTAAGTACAACCCTCCAAAGCTTAAGAGACCGTTTACTTGCAATAAGGCAGTTTCTGGTCAGCTGAGAAGCAGATATGATGAATAGGCTTAGAAAAGTCTTCTCAGGTCTACAAGATCCAGAAAGAGGCAGACAAGTCCCCGAGGCACATGTCCATCAAAGGGCCTTTGCAGCTGCTATTTGCATGGTCTGCAGCACTATTGCTCTGAAGTATCTGCAGCTACCTCCATCCCCATTTCTCCTCAAAGACTTTTCTTAATTGTCACCTTCTTTATTGAGGCTACTCTGACCACCTTTTGAAAAATGTTGGTCCCCACCTCCATATTTTCTCTCTCCTTTGATTGCTTTACTTTTCTCAATAACAGGAGAAATAATCACTTTGCGTATGATTTTACTTGGTGTTTTATTGTGTGTTTTCTGCGCATTAGAACTTACACCAGAGTGTGAAATTTATGAAGACTGGAGTTTCTGTTGCTTTGGACCACTACATATCCCCAGTGTCTATGACAGTGCCTAGCATCACGTTTAATTTTATGTCCACCATTGGGGGCTTTTTTTTTGAATTCTAGTATTGTATTTCTAACAAGTGTACTATTCAATTGAGGAAGAAGAATGTGTACAGAGGACACACACATACACTGATCACTTCATAAAATATGATTAGTGCCATTTAAAGATGAAAATGGTGGCTCTGCACCTGTGGCTCAAGTGGCTAAGGCGCCAGCTACATACACCTAAGGTGGTGGGTTCAAATCCAGCCTGGGCCAGCCAAACAACAATGATGGCTGCAACCAAAAAATAGCTGGGCATAGTGGCGGGCGCCTGTGGTCCCAGCTACTTGGGAGGCTGAGGCAGGAGACTCGCTTGAGCCCAGGAGTTGGAGGTTGCTGTGAGCTGTGATGCTATGGCACTCTACCCAGGAGGAAAGCTTGAGGCGCTGTCTCAAAATAAATAAATAAATAAAGATGAAAATGGGATGCAGTGGGTCCTTCTACTTATTATCTATAAGACTTGGAAAAGTTATATGAGCTCTCTCTTCTTGTTTACAAAATGAGAAAAACAGTAGTAGTCAACCGATACGGCCATTGGCAAGTGTAGATGAAATAATAGTATACAGGTAAATAATTTAAAACAATACCTACAACTAAGTTTTAATAAGTTCTAGCCACTGGTACTATAATTATTTTTTTAAAAAATTACCACTTAGGCAAGGAATGGAGATCATTTGAGGATTTAAGATAAGATTTCCTGGAACAGGTTATCTGTATTCTGAATTGCAAAGAATGAGCAGGAGATGAACCAGTTAAAGAAGAGTAGAAAGGATATTCCAGGCACTGGGAACAACATGAATGGTGACCCAAAGGATTAATGTATATGCTATGTAGGAGAAGAGATAAGTAGATACATATTTCTAAAGTATAAATTTTAAGGTCTGGAATGCTTAGATAGAAAATTAAATAGAAGCCAGATAATGGAATGCCATACGGCTGTATTCTATAGAAGACTAACTAATGTGGCTGTGTTCTATAGAAGACCAAAAATTTGAATATTAAGCATAGAAAGAATTAAATATTTTTCATTCTAAATAGAATCACTTTGTCAATAATTTATAGCAGGTCATAAAAAGTAGGGCAAAAAACTGAAAGCCCTGGGTCCATAATCACATGTGAGGCATTTCTTATTAGCTCCCCCAAATGGTTGGAAGTTTTGAGGACTGAGGGAGTTTTGCCCACTGTCTGGGGCAAAGTCTGAATAATACAGATGGCACAATTAGCTCCAACGTGTGCAACACTAGTAAATGCAATCATAGGAGCAGAACTAAAGTCAAGTGGAAACAAAGAAAACAGAGCTAATTTAGAGAGAGAGGAAGGAAGCAACATGAAGATATGTGATTCTAAATGCCACACAAGTAACATCCACTGTGGTTAAAACATAGTGAGGAATATGTAGTAGATGTATAAATCCAAGCTTAAAACCCATCCTAGGTGTAGACTGTGAATGGCATTCACTACTTGGCCAATAAATTTTAGTTTTCGTCTATATAGAAGTATCAGAAACTATTTCATCACATTCATTTCAAACTGTGTTTTATTTATTGTTATGCAATAACAGAATGAAAGAAATAGAACAACTATGGAGATTCATAAAATTAGATGCTGGGAAACATATTTAAATTTATTTCTATATTTGCTGATGATATGCATTAGGTATTTCACTTCAGGAAACAGGAGAAAGAGAATACCAATCAGATGAGAACAGAGGTCTTAACATTAAAATGTGTTTTACAATATATTCATTACATTGGTAACTGACCCATATAATGGGTTGACCATGTTTATTGCAGTTATTAATTCGGAATGTCTCCAGTATTAGGGTGAAGTAAGAGGTCAAAACCATTTTGTGAAGTCTACATTTTGATTAAGAATATGAGTGCTGAGTTGTTCATTCACAATAATCACAGGTAGTAATAATCCATCTTATGTTTATATACCATATTTAATCATGAGATAGTCCAGAGAATTGGTAAACTAAAATTATTCCAGTGTTCAGCTACATCAATAATGGCAGTGGGTGAAATAGCATAATACAAACTACAGGAACCTGAAAAAAAATCAAAAATATGTTAACGTTAGCATACATGTTTTAAAATAAATGCTGTGAGTTCAAATTAATGATCTTGTTTATACACAGAATAGAGTCTTAGAATCGCAGCATCTTAATAAAGCAAGAGGGGACCTGGGCAGTCACTTTTTCCAACCTTTATTTTATAGGGAAGGAAACTAATTTTTATGGTTTTAATTTCTTGCAAGTTTCTACTAAACTGAAAAATTATCTTCATGCCATTGCTTGCAAAAATGATATTATTTACTAAGGTGATGGGAAGAGTTTGTATTATTGAATTTTTATTACTACCACCAATTCAGAAACTTAGATTCTAAGAGTTTCACATCTAAACTACTCAAGATAGTGTCAAATTCATTGCCAGGAGGTACTCCCAATTGAGAGCTAGAAATGGATTAAGGGAAGGAGTAATGTTAACAGTGTAAAATTGGAAATCTTTTCCCCAACTCCCACAACATCCTCATGCTGCCTCCCCAAATGGACAAATGTGCCTGTCACTCTTTATTCTAGAGGAAGAGCTGATGACAAACCTTTGTCATCATTTGGATGATTCAGAGACCTTCCTAAATACACAATGCCCCTAAGATTGCCCCAGCATTTAAATCTGAATTTGATCTGCTATGTTAAGACCCACCTGTGTTAAGACCAGGGTCTGAAGTTCTGAGAACTCTTCAGCTACATTGACTAATTTTTGATAGCATCCTCCTTCTGCCTCCTGCTGTATTAATTTTGCAAACAAAAGTATTTATTCAGACTCCTCTGCAAGCTGCTGGCTGTGTTTTGGGTTTTGTCTTTTCTTTTATTTGCACATTTAAATCTTTCCTATCCTCAAAAGTCCTCTCCTGTCTTGGCCACTGCAGATCTCATTGATCTAACTTTTCCATAAGTTCAAGATGTTTATTAAAAATCTCTATTTTACTTAATTTTGTATGATCAAAACTTGTTATTCAACTGTTTTATGAGAATATTTTACTTTTTAAAATTAGACTAAAGGCTTCTAGAAAGAAAATAATCTGTATATATTTTATCCGCTCGATATCTATCAGGGTGCTAAAATACTAAGGACATTTTGGGTCCTCAATAAATTTTGGTGACACTGCTGAAAGTCTAATCTAAATAGAGACGTATTCTTAAAAATCAATATACTACTGATTCAATATTCTATTCTATAGAAATGACTGTTCAGTAGGCAAAAAGGTACCATTGATAAAATAACTGCCGTAGACTCTGGTATCTTAGACACACCCATGTGAGCACACACCCACAAAGCAATTCACACTGTATGGTGGTAATCTTGTCCCAATTTCCTACATTTTTGAGAACAAAGAAACTGTTAAATGTTGTTGACTATAATGCTTTGCTACATATAGGAGCTAGGCTATATTGTAAATTCTTGTGTGGGTTCAAAAAATGGTATAATACGATTTGAATTTGGCTTAAGGTGCTTTTAATTTGATTTTTTTTTTTTTACCACATCAGCAATATAAGAACCACATGAGAATACTAGGAATGAAAGATAAGACATATCTCTTGATCCTTCCCAGAATTTAGATGGTCAACCATGTGGAGCACTGCATTCTCTCTATTAGATTACAAAATGGGCTTCCTTATATATAAAGGTCTAGTGCTTTTTTTTTTAGAGACAGAGTCTCACACTATCACCCTCAGTAGTGTGCTATGGTGCCACAGCTCAAAGCAACCTCTAGCTCCTGGGCTTAAGCCATTCCCTTGCCTCAGCCTCCCAAGTAGTTGGGACCGCAGGCACCTGCCACAATGCCCAGCTACTTTTTTGTTGCAGTTTGGCTGGGGCTGGGGTCAAGCCCACCACCCTCATTATATGGGGCCAACGCCCTACCCACTGAGCCACAGGCGCCACTCAAAGGTCTAGCTTTATGTATGTGCCAGTTCTATGCCACAATTACATTCTTTTGTATTCTTATTCATTGCATCATCTAACTTGCAAAAAGACTTGGCCATGCATGGCATGCCAAAGTATGTCGTTATACACTTTGTAGCATAATTCCTAGTAGACTTTGGCTGCTTGTAATCATTTTTTGAATAGTTACCTTTCTATGAGGAATTGCAGAAAGAGCATTGTTCTTGTTATGAGAATTCTACACAGAAAGTACCCAAGAGGTAAAATATTGGCATCTAAAATTAAAGGAATAAAAAATGCATAAGCTGTTTAATGTATAGATAAAAGGAGAATTCAATGTTTTCTTCATAAGGAATTCATTTTCTGAGAAACAGCTTTAATTAAAAATATCTGATAAGTAAAACACAGAGAATTTTAAAGCATTTTGACAAAAGACTTAATAATTTAAAGGAATTTTCTTATTTTCCTTTGAAAGAATGAGAAAGTGTAACTCCCATTTACTTAAAGGTGGTAATGTAGTCCTATGGAATTGTTTTTAAAGTGAATAAAATCCCTACGGTTATTTTATTGAACGAGACTAGAGATTTTAAATATAGCAAAGAAAAAATGAAATCTAAAGTACTTTGGAATGAAATTAGATATATGATTGAAAGATAAATTTGTAAGGACATAACCTAATACTAATAAAGAATAATTTAGAAAAAGACTACTTGTATAATCCTAGGAACTCTGTAATTTTTCTGGAGATATATTTAGAGAACTAGTAAAAATACAAAGACTTAAATCAAGAGGTAAAGTTTTAGACAAACTAAGAATAGTTTAAAGACTTAAAAATATTTAATTTATAAGAAATCTCTTGTGTGAAGTCAGCGTCCTGATAGGAGGTGAAGTTGTGCAAATGCAGTTATTGTGTGTTCCCTCAAATCATTCAAACTTCATAGTTCAAGGGATCAGGAAAATTCTTCACTCTTGTATCATTCTAGGGCAGAAGGGTACTTCGCAACCAATATGTACCAGGTTGTTATATATCACATGATCACTACTAGGGTGAGAATGTGCTTTATAATAATTTCTCTGCTTTTGCAAGACTAAGGTCCCAAACCTCTAAGAACAGCACCACTACCACTATGTTAACTATTTATTGATGTGTCCACACAAAACCACGTGTAGATGTATAACATGTTGGATTATTAGAGTGCAAATAAGCATGATTCAACAGGTCTCAGAAGGAAGTATTCAAATTATTTTATAGTTAAAAAATGAGTTTTCTATATTCTACTTTCCATTTCTAGTTAATAGTGATTTGAGTTTTGGCCATGAAGTCTTAAAACATGTCTCTCAGATACCCTAATGGTTATCATTAAACATTAGAAGTCAAGATATCAAGAAATGTAAGTCCCAGTATATAAGAAATTAGTTATTTTAGTGGTACTGCCTCAATAGCCACTAAAGGATGTGGAGGAGAAAAGGGAGGAATATTTGGAGTATCAGAACTTAGTTCTCCACATTTCACCTAGAGTGGACATACATATATTTTCTTTGTTAATTGAGGTCATATATAAGATTTCTAACCTTAGTTTTATGGATTTCAAGGGTGCACACATTGAATGACATTCCCAGTTCTTCTAAAATGATTTTCCAATATCATTGAAAATGCTTCAAAGCACAGCTTAAACTACCTTTCTATGATGAAAACTTCTAGTGCTCACCCATATCCAGTTCTCCTCTTTTGAGCCTGTGGGATGATTCAACATAGTGAATTGTGGCAGTTAGGTGGAGCCATGTAACAGCATTGTGAAATGAAGTGATGTGAGTTACTTCTGTACTAAACCGTTCAATTGTCAGTGGAGTACTCTGTCCTCCATGTAAATAACCAAGAAGGCTATGCGTTTCAAGGGTGCAGTGAAATATGAAAGTGCTTGTTTCAACCTAGGCCTTGGGAGATTATATGGAGCTGACACTCCTTAAACCCATAATGGATTATTATAACATACACGTATAATAAACTGTTAATGTGTTAGTATTCACTGGGATAGCAGGGTTAACTAGTTATTGAAACATAACCTACCACACCTAATTAATGTACTTTGTTAGGATTTGCCAAATGACAATTAAAGCTGATTTCTGGCCCTACACACAAAACATCCACTTAAACTATTTCTGCCATTATTGGTTCCTATCAAAAATGGAGAAATACTCAAAAAGGGGGTTTGGACCAAGATTTCTCATGACCATTTCCCATAAAAGTAAAAAGGGATTCTTGGAGAAATAGCTGATTCCAGGTCTGAGACAAGATACATACAAAATGAATCTGAGACATCTTATTATGTCAGAAAGGGAGGAAGATGTAAGACTACTTGGGATATGCCAAGGAAGGCAAGAGCCAATCTGAGAAGCTCTCACTAGTCATACATGAGGCAACTGGAGCATCAAAAAGAACAATATCTGCAATGAATTAAAAATGTCAAATATTTTAAAATTGCAAGTTCATAATTATACTAAAAAAAAAAAACAAACCCTCATTGATCACCACTAGAGGTTGCTAGGGTACTAGCTTATTATTCTAAAATGTGGTTAAGAAAAACTTACAGTGGGAAGAAGAACTGAGCATTTATACTAACGTTCCTAAGTAAACTATATTTTGTGGTAAACAAAGATCTAAAAAAATGAAATTCTTCTATATTGAAGCATTTTGGCTAATAAAAGCAGAAGGAATGATAGCATTACAAATGCATCATTTTGGAACTCTTAATGAAGTAATGTATGATGCCAATAGTAATCAATGGCTACCAAAATTCATACAGAGAGTACCAAAAAATGTACAGATATTTTAAGAAAGGAAAAAAAATGGGTTAAATTGTAATACTCAAGTCAAGTTTAACTTCTGCAGTTACAATAGGTGCTTAAATGTGACTTGTATTTATGTTTTGTTATTGGTATATATTGAGTATTACAATTTTAATACAGTTTTTCCTTTCTTAAAATTTATGTATATATTTTTGGCATCTTCTACATTTGGGCAATGAAGAACTTTGCAATGCATGGGCCAGGCTGGCAAGAACCAACATAATATTAACAAGCACCACAAGTGATAAAACTAGACATTATATGTCTTCTGATATAACATAAAGAAAAACACATTTTCTACATGATGGCTGCAACATAGCAGAATAAGCACTTATAGCATTTATTCTCTCACAGAAACATTAATTTGAACAACCATTCATGCATGAAAATACCTTCATAAGAGCCGAGGAATCCAGATGAGAGATTATAACACCTGAGTGAAGCATAGAAATAAGAAAATGTGCTTTGAAGAAGATATGATAATTTCATAATGCTGGTGTCACCTCTTTCCTAAGCGAACACAGTACAGCTGAAAAAGAGATATTATTTGCCTAAGAGAAAGAGAAAAATAAGTACCTCCCTTTGCATGAACCTCAGCACCAGGACATCCCTATTAATCCTGGAATTAGGACAACTGAAGACGCAGGCTGCAGACAAGTCCTCATAAACACATGCTGCAGAATAGACTAAAGTTTTAAATCAAGCCAGTCTCTGCAGCCCCAAACTTCATACTGTTTTCCAAGGTTCTAGATTCCAGGCCAGATGCAAGCTCTATATACCTCCCTTAGAAATATTAGTGGATTTTCAGCAGAAATCTTGTAGGCTAGGAGAGAGAGGGATGATATATTCAAAGTGTGAAAGGACAAAACCCCCAAACCTGTCCAAAAAATACTATACCCAACAAACATGCCTTTCAGAAATAAAGGGAAACATTTTTTAAATAAATAAAAGTTGAAGAAATTCATCACCACTTAACTTGCCCTACAAGAAATGCTAAAGTGGATTTTTCAAGTTGAAAAGCTAGTAAGAATGCTAAATAAAAGCATAAAAAACAAGTGAAAATATAAAACTCACTGTAAAGATAAGAATACAATCAAATTCAGAATGCTCTTATTCTATAACAATGGTTCATAAATCAATTGTAACTCTCCTATTAAAGTAGAGATAAAAGTATTAAAAATGATTATAGATGTAATACATTTTTATTTGATCAAACTGAAGTTCTTATTTGCTTAAAATAGTCTGTAATGACTATAAGATGTATTTATAAGCCTTATGGTAACCACAAAGCAAAACTCTGTAGTAGATACACATAAGATAAAAGTAAAGAATCATAATATACTACTACAGAGAGACATTTAATAAAAAGGGAAGATAGAAATAGAGGAAGAAAGAAATAAAAGATCTTAAAAATAACTAGAAATTTACTACTGCCACAATTAACAAAGTGGCAGTAGTAAATTCTTACCTATCAGTAATTACCTTAAATGTAAATAGATTAAATTATCAAATAAAAAAAATACAAGGCTGGATAGTCAAGTACATGAACTCATCCAAGAAAAAAATGCTAAATATCTTATTGCTGAATATCACTATTTTCACCTTTGAAGTACTCCATTTGGGAAGTTCTGCACTGATGCCAGTGGCTAGTCTACCCTTTAAAGCAATTTCTTATCTCTTTTTCTGGAATGACCATTAGAACTATCATTGTACCAGGTCTGACAGTTAAGTTCACAAACTCAACCTAGAAAAATTGTTTTGAAGGGTGGACTAGGCACTGACATCAGTGCATTACTTCCCAAGGGAAGTACTTCAAGGTGACCATACTAATAGTCAGCAAAGAGGTATGTAGCACTTGCTTAGAAAGAGTTCAAGAACTTAATTTTCTCACCTTATATAATTGCAGAATGGAAAAGAATGCAAGACACAACTATATGTTGCCTACAAGAGACTCACACCACAATTAGACACATAGATGGGAAATGAAGGGATGAAAAAAGATATTCCATGACAGTAAAAACAAAAAGAGAGCAAAAGTAGCTATACTTAAATCAGATAAAAGAGGCTTTAAGTGGAAAAGCATGCAATAAAAGAGAGAAGGTCATTATATAATAAGAAAAAAAGTCAGTAAGATATAACAATTGTAAATATTTATGGAGCCAATATTGGAGCACCTAAATATATAAAATAAATATTAATAGATATGAAGAAAAAGTAGATTGTAATGCAATAATAATAGTAGGGGACTTCAATACACCACTTTAAATGATGGACAGACCATTCAGACAGAAAATCAGTAAGAAAATATTGGAGTTAAATTACTCTTTAGATAAAATGAACATAACAGACTTACAGAATATTTCATTCAGCAGCAGCAGAATACATGTTCTTCTGAAGTACATGTGGAACATTCCCAGAATACATAATCTGTTAGACCAAAACACAAATATTCACAAATTTAAGATGATTGAGATCAATTAATCATAACATTGAAGATAAAAAGACAAAACTTCTGATCAAAAGACATATAGTGGCTGAATGGATTAAAAATCAAGATCCAACTATACATTGTCTATAAAAAACCCACTTTATCTATAAAGACATACATAAATTGAAAATAAATGAATGGAAAAAATCCATGAAATGAAAACCAAAAAATAGTGGGAGTATCCATATTTCTATCAGATAAAATAGATTTCAAGAAATAAAAATTAAAAGAAGACAGGAAGGTCATTAAATAATGATAAAGAACTCATTTCTCTTCAAGAGCATATAACAATTCTAACTATACATGTGTATAAACCCAATACTGGAACAGAATTAGAATGAAGTGGTCATCAACACTACTCAAATACATAAAGCAAATATTATCAAAGCTAAAGAGAGAGATAAATTCCCAATATAATAATAATTGTGGACCTCAACACTCCACTTTCACCACTGAACAAATCATCCACACAGAAAATCAACAAATAAACATTGAACTTAATGTGTATTATAAACCAAACAGACCTAATAATATTTACAAAATCTCTCATCCAAAAGTAGCAGAACACACATAAGTTTTCTTAGTACATGGATCATTCTCAAGGATAAGCCATATGTTAAACCACAAAATAAGTTCTAATTGAAAAAAAACTGAAAACATATTGAATATTTTCTCTAATCACAGTGGAGTAAAACTAGAAATCAATAACAAGAGGAGGAGTCAAGATGGAAGGCTAGAAACAGCTTCTACACACATCTCTCAAATAGAAGATTGAAAATTGTAAGTAGATCCCCATCTATGGAGGTATCCTTTTGGTGAGAGCTTTGACAACCATCAGAGAGCTGATGGGAGACACTCAAAGTAAAGGAAACAGGGACAGGGAGACCTGCTTACCAAGATCAGAGGGCACTTAGAAGAGATGCCCATAGATGGGGAAGAGATAAAGGAAAGCACCCTGGGCCCCATACTCTCTATGTGGACACAGCAACTCAAGTTGTGGGTGAGGACAGCACCACTACAGGCCTCTGTTATGATTAAGAAACTGCTTGGATAGTATCCTGAATAAGGACCTGCTGGACTATGTTCCTGGGTTGCTGCACCAAAACCAATCTGAGCTTTGGATCTGGAGGACCCAATCTACACAAGTATTGGTATCATTGTACCTACCCCCAAATGCCCCCTTGCTGGGCCAGGTAGGGATTAGGCAAAGAAAAGACTCTTGCATACCCATGACTGGGAGCCAAGTGCCCCTCTACCAGAGAATTAGAATGAAGTGGTCATTAACACTACTCAAGAGATTCCACAGAAGCAGCCTCAGGTGACTTGTGTAAGGAGGGAGTCCCAGCCATTCAGCAGCTCAGCCCATACAGCTTAACCTGCCCCTTGACTTTGCCTGAAGCTGCACTAGATCTGTATATAAGCTGGTGGGCCATGCCCCAGTAGAACCATGGTTCAGTGCACTGCACTGAGGTACATTCCCCCATGGGCCCACCTGCTGACTGGTGGTCCAACATTGCTGCTACACTTCACAACATCATACCTGCAGTGCAATTCTCCACCATGGAGCCACTAGCCACAAGCTGCATCTCACCACATACCTCCATTATGTGTAGAGCTGGGTGGAGTAAACACCCAGAGCCCTGATGCTGTGACCACTACATAGGAAGCAGCCATTGTGACAACTATTGGGAGATCCAGGCAGAGCAGAATCCCACAACACCTCCTTTCATGGAGAAGGACTCATCCAGGCCCCTGCCCAAGCTCCCAACAGCAGCCTAGGGACCAACCACTCCACAAAACAATCCTCCCATCACTGACTTAGACTGTGACAACCATAGGGGAAAGGAACACTGTAGAACAGCTACATTACCAGACCACAGCATATCCACCCCTCTCCTACTGGATCAATTTTCCAAAGTAGAACACAAAGCACTGCATAGGGCCCTCTTCTTCCTCTCACTAAATAAGAGAATTCTCAGCAAAGGAGAACAGAAGCACTGCAAACCTATCTGCCCTAAATGAGAGAAGATGAGAAGAAACCAGAAAAAGAACTCTGGAAATATGAACAAACAAGCTAATTTGACACCACCAAAGGGACACAAGAGATCTATAGCTATGAACTCCAGCCAAAATAAAGTTGTCAAAATGTCAGAAATGGAATTCAGAATATGGATGGCAAATATAATTAATGAAATTGAAGAGAAAGGTGAAAGCCAACATAATGAAGCTAAAAATATGTATATTTTAGGACACAAAAAATGAAAAAGTCACTAAAGAGAAAATATGAGAAAGAATATAATAGAACTTAAAGAAATCAAAGAGTCACTTAGGGAGCTTTGTAATAGAGCAGAAAACTTCAAGCTTCAACAACAGACTAGACCAAGCAGGAGAATGAATTTCAGAGCTTGTACACAAGGCTTTTGAACTAACTCAGTCAGTCAATGATACAGAAAAAGAATAAAGAAGGAGGAATTATCACTCAGAGAAATATGGGACTATGTAAAGTGAATGAATATACAAATTACAGGTATCCTTGAGGAAGAAAAAGAAAAGCAAAAAGTATGAAAAACTTATTTGAAGGAATTAATAAGGAAAGCTTTGCTGATTTTGCCAGATATTCAGGTATAAAACTGTCATTGAACACTGGGAATATCTGTAGCAAATTGAACATCTCCCAAACATGGTCATTAACCTGAACAAAGTCAAAATGAAGAAAATTTCACAAGCTGCAAGACAAAAGTAACAACTAATGTAAAAAGGAACCTCATCAGCTAAAAGCAGACATCTCAGTGGAGACCCTACAGGCCAGAAGGATTAAGCTAGCATTGTTAACCTTCTTGAATATAACACTATCCAGCCAAGAATTTTGCATTCTGTAAAACTAAGTTTTATAAATGATGGAGAAATAAAGACTTTCCAGAAAACAAACATTAAGGGAATTTGTCAGTAACACACCTGCCCTATAAGAAATGTTTAATAGTACATGTCATGTGGAAAAGCACAATAGATTCGCACCAGTGTGGGAATTAAAGCCCACTACTCCAGAATTAAAGCTCAAAGCTCTTATAAAAAAATAACACAAGAGGGAAACAAAACATATCAAATAATATGATGAATAGAACAGTACCTCACCTACCAATACTGGTACCAAACATGAATGTTCTTAATTCTCTAGTTAAAAGACATAAATGGGCAGAATGGATGAAAAAGCATTGTGGAAGTGTATGTTGTCCAAGAAACCCATCTAACTCAAAAGGACATACATAGACTCAAAGTGAAAGTATAGAAAATATATTCCAAGAAAATGGAACCCAAAAGCCAACTGGTATAGCCATTCTCATGACAGATAAAAATGACTTTAAATCAATAATGGTAAAATAAAAATAAAAAGATGATCATTATATAATGATGAAGGGGGCAGTTCAACAAGAAGACATAGCAAATCCTAAATATAGATGCACTGAAAACAGGAGATCCCAGGTATTAAAGCAAATTCTATGGAACTAAGCAAGGGAATAAACAGCATCATAATTGCCAGTCACGCCCCACTGACAAGATTAGTCAGAACTTCGAAGAAGAAAACTAACAAAGAAATACTGGATTTAAGTAGAACTCTAGAACAAATGGGCCTAACAGACACTGGCATAACACTCAAAAACTGTATAACATACGTTTCCCATCAACACATGAGATGTTTTTCAGGTTTGATCATATCCTAAGTCACAATGCAAGTCTCGGTAAATTTAGTAATATCTAAATAATACCATATGTCTTCTCATATCATAGTCAAATAAAGTTAGAAATCATTTCCATTGCAAACCCTCAAATCCACACAATCACAGAAATTAAATAATCTCCTTATGAACAATCCTTGGGTCAATGATGAAATTAAGATGAAATAAAAATCTTCTTCAAAGCGAACAACAGAGGTGACACATGTACTCGAAATCTGTAAGATTCAGCAAAGAAAGCACTAATTGGAAAATTCATAGGCTTAAATGCTTCCATCAAAAAGATAGATCACAAATTATCAATCTGATGTCGCATCTCAAAGTACTAGAAAGGGGAGAAAAAAACATAAACCCAAAGCCAGCAGAATAAAATAAATAACAAAGCTCAGAATGGAAGTAAATATAATGGAAACTCAAAACAAACAAACAAACAAATATCCCTACAATGGACCAATGAAACAAAAAATTAGTTCTTTGAAAAGATAAACAAAATTGAGAGACCATTAGCTAGATTAATGAGAAGTAGAAGAGTAAGCACTCAACCTCAATCAGAAATAAAAAAGGAGATTCTAACCTCAATCAGAAATAAAAGGAAATACAATAAAAATAACAAAATATCATCCATGAATACTGCAAAGATCTCTGTATACCCTAACTAGTCAACCAAGAAGAAATAGGTAAATTTCTAGAAACACACAGCCACCAAGATGCAATCAGGAAGAAATAGAAATTCTGAACATATTAATATCTAGTAGTTACAGCAGCACCAAAAATTATATGCCAACAAAAAAAAATGTCCCAGATCAGACAGATGCACAGCTGATGCCCAGCTGAATTCTACCAGACCTACAAAGAAGAACTGGAACCTACCCTACAGAAATTATTTCATAACATTGATAAGGAGGGAATCTTCCCTAACTCTTCTACAATTCCAGTATGAACTTGACACCAAACCAGGAAAGGATACAGTGAAAACAGAAAACTATAGATTGATATCCCTCATGAACATGGATATAAAAGCTTCAGCAAAGTTCTACCACACCGAATTCAGCAGTATATAAAAAGGTAATTAATCATATCAAGTGGGTTTCATCTTAGGGATGCAAACATGGCTCTAAAAATGCAAATCAATAAATATGATTTAGCGTATGAATAGAAGCAAAACAAATTCTATATGATCATCTCAATAGGTACAGAAAAAGCATTCAGTAAAATCCAGAATCCTTGCAACATGGTACTAGCATAAAAGCATTCACATAGACCAATGGAACAGAATGGAGATCCCAGAAATAACTACACACATTTACAGTAAACTTATTTTTAAGAAAGTTGCTGAGAACATAACATAGGTGGAAAGGACGGTGTTTTTAATAAACGGTGCTAGGAAAACTAGATTTACATACGCAGAAGAATAAAATTTGACACTTCCTACTCACTGTACGCAAAATTAAATACTAATGGACTAAAGACTTAATATAAGACCTGTAACTACACAACTACTGGAGGAAAACATGGAAAAATGCTTCAGGACATTGTTTCAGGTGATGATTTTCTCATTTTATGTAACCAGCATTACCCTGACACTGGGTAATGCCAGACAAGAACTCTACAAGAAAATTAGAAGCCAATATCTCTGATGAACACAGATACAAAAACATTCAACAAAATACTAGCAAACTGAATTTAACAATGCATCAAAGGGATCTTACATCATAATCAAGTGGGCTTCAACCCTGGAATGCAGGAACAGTTCAACCACACAAATCAATGCACCATATTAACAAGGTAAGGCCTAAAACCACATGATCTCAGTAGGAGGAGAAAAAGTTCATAGTATAATCCAATTCCTTTTATGATAAAATTATATAAAGAACAAATGAGCTACAACACAATAAAGGTTATCTGTATGCAAGCCCAGAGTTAACATATTCAATGTAAAAAGTTGAATGTTTTTTCCTCTAAGGTCCAGAACAAGACAAGCATGCCCACCCCTGCTATTTCTATTCAGGCTAGTACTGAAAGTCCTAGCTAGAGGAAACAGGCAAGAAAAAGAAATAAAAGACATACAAAGCAGAAAGGAATAAGTTAAATTGTTCCTGTTTGCAAACATGATTTTATATATGTAAAACCTTTGACACCACCAAAACAACAATTATAACTGATAAATGAGTTCAGGAAAGTTGTAGGATACATAATCAGCATACAAAAATTAGTATCACTTTTATACACCAACAGTAAACTATATGAAAAAGAAATTGAGAAAACAATCCCATATGTAAGAGCATCAGAAAATAGAATAATAAAATCCTTAGGAGTTAGATTAACCAATGAGGGGGAAAAGATCTTTATCCTGAAAACTACAAAACATTGATGAAAAAAAATTAAAAACACAGGTGCATGGAAAGATATCCTGTGTTTATGAATTGAAAGAATAAATATTATTAAGATATCTCTACTATGCAATTTGGTGGGATTGTTAATAAAAATCCCAATAGCATTGTTCACAGAAATAGAAAAATAATTATAAAATGAATATGGATCCACAAAAGGCCATGAATGGCCAAAGCAATCTTGAGCAAAAAGAACAGAGCTGTAGGCATAACACTGAGTGAAAAATACAAAGCTATAGTAATAAAAATCACCTGGTACTGACATACAAACATTCAAATTCACCAGTGGAGCAGGATGGACAACCCAGAAATAAACCCACACATTTTTGGTCATTACTTATTGATAAAATATCAAGAAAACACAGTGGAGAAAGGACAATTTCTACAATTAAATAATATTAGGGAAATTATCCACATGCAGAAGAATGATATTAGATCTTTATCTCACAAAATATATACAAATTAACTCAAAATACATTAAATGTAAAAACTGCAACTGTAAAACAACTATAAGAAACTATAAGGGTTAAACACTGCGACATTGATCTGGCAATGATTTTTTGAATATGACTCCAACAACATAGGCAACAACAACAAAATTAGACAAATGGAATTGGTTACCTCAAGCCAAAAGCTTCTGCCTAGCGAAAGGGAGCAATCAACAGAGTAAAGAGGCAACCTTTGGATTGGAAGATAATATCTGAAAACGGTAAATGTGATAAATTGTCAATATACAAAATATATAAGGAACTTGGAAATCTCAATAGCAAAAAGATAAATAACTTGATTTAAAAATTGGAAAATGATATGAATAGACTTTTCTCAAAGACCTACACAAGGCCAATAGGTATAGGAAAAAATGCTGAACATCACTAATCATGAGGAAAATGTAAATCAAAATATGTCAGTCCACACTCCTTAGAACGGCTATTCTCAAAAGATAATAAGTGCCGGGAAGGATGTAGGGAAGAGGGAATCCTTGTGCATGCTTGGTGGTAATGTAAATTAATACAACCATTATGGGAAGCGGTGTGGAGGGTCTTCAAAAATTAAAAATAAAACCACCAGGAAAACCAGCAATCCTGATTCTGAAAATATATTCAAAGGAAATGAAATCAGCATCTGGAAGAGATGTCTGCATCCCCATGTTCATTTCAGCATTTTCATGAGATTCATGTATCTTCAGGTGAATGAGTGTAGAAAAAGTGATATACAATGAGATATTATTCAGCCCCAAGAAAGAAGGAAATTCTGTCATTTGTGCCAGTGTGGATGAACCTAAAGGACATTCAGCTGAGTGAAATAAGCTAAGTACAGAAAGACAAATACTACATGGTCTCACTTATATGTAGAATCTAAAAAGATGTTAACTCATATAAGCAGAATAGAATGTTGGTTGCCACAGTCTGGGAGGTGGGAGAAATGGGGACATGTTGGTCATAAGGGACAAAGTTTCAGTTATGCAGGATAAATAAGTTCTAGAGATCTAATGTATAGCTCAGTGACTATAGTTAATAATATTTTATTATATACTTGAAATTTGCTGGAATATTCTCTCCATATACATACACAAAAGATGGTAACTATATGAGGTGGCTAGATAAGTTAATTAGCTTGATTGCAGCAATCATTTCCTAATGTAAACATTTATCAAAACATTATATTGCACACCTTACATATACACAGGTTTTTATTTTTCAGTTATACTTCAATAAAGCTGGAGGGAAAAAACTGAAAACATATAGCACCCTTTATGCAGTTTTCTTGCCCCCAAATTAAATTTAATCTGTCCCCTAAATTTACAAACAGTTATCAAAAAATTCTGGGGCTACAGCAACAACCCTGTGAAGACACAATCAACCAAATTCTTAACGTGGAAAATTATGTGAGGCAAATGGCCCAGATACTTCCACAAATAAATAACGTGAAAAATGAGGAAGGAAGAGGAAATATAGTAGCTTAAAAGAAATTTAAGTGAAATATAAAACAAATGCAAACCTTGTTTGGATCCTAATTTAACAACGTAACCGTAAAAAGATACTTTTGAGAAATTTGAATGTAAGCTGGGCATTAAATAATGTTGAAAAATATTGTTGATTTTGTTAGATGTGCCAATGGCATTGAGGTTGTCTTTAAAAAGAAATCATTATCTTTTAGACTCACATATAGAAATATCTATGGGTGAAAAAATAGGGATTTGAGTTAAAATACTTCAGTAAAAAATGGAGAAATAAATGAAACAATATTGACAAAGTAGTGATTACCATTGAAGGATAATAGATACAGAAAGGTCAATAATGCTATTCTTTGTATACATTTATGACATCTCAAAATGTACACAATAAAATTTATAATACAAGTAAATAAAAGCAGGGAACTGCTTCGTAGACTATGCCTTCTTACAAGTGCACGGGTCCATGTCCTTTTCCTTTATATTTTTAAGAATGAAAGTGCGTTGCTATTTTTAATTTTTGTTTTTTAAATTGACAGATAAATGTGCATGTATTTATCAAGTGTGGCATGGTATTTTGAAGTCTATACACATTGAAGAATGCTTAGATGTAGCTAATTAGCAAAGGAATTACCTCAATTTTTAAAGATCCCAAGGTCACTCATCAGAAATTTGAATTTTTCTTGTGTCGGCTTCCTGGTTTTCACATCTCAGAGTCTGCTTGCTTGACACGGGGGGCTAAATTTCAGGATATACCAGCTTCTGAATACTGAGAGTTGAGATAATCCTATGGGCTACTGACCTATATGTCTTTACTATTGATTGGCTTTTTAAAGAATGTTTATCTTGACATTCACACAATCCTATCTCATATCTTTTCATCCTGACTCTGAGGGCAGGGTCAGGTACATAATTAGTGGCGTCCAGTGGAAAAGGAAAACGTAAGTCCCCTTGTTAAAAAGCTGTAAGATTTCCTGATCATGACAGAGGAGGCTTAATCAAGTGTGGATCCCTTTTGAGTATGGGGCATGGTGTGACTGCACGGGATGCATGCCCATGAAGCCAGCTCTGACAGTAGCAACAGATTCTAGCTTGATGGCTTTGCAGAATATGTAGATCATTCAATTCTGCATACCATGGGGGTGGGGGGATGATAATTGAGTGAGTAAAGTGGGCTCTTGATAAATATTTTAATGAATGAATTAAAACCTTAGTGAAACATTTGTTTCTGACATTTGTACATACACTAGTAACACATCCAAGAATTAGAAAAGCTTAATGGTTGACCCTTCCAAGTGGTAGCAGAGAATCCATATAGTTGGCATACACTTCACTCAGTGATTCCATCTACCTGACCAGAGGTCCCTATCCATAAACATAAATGTGCTGCTTGATGATGTTTAAAATATTTACCTACCACTCTCCAGGCCGTTGACTTTAATAGAAAGACTAGTTCCCCCTACTTTTCTACTAGAGCTCATCCTTCTGGGTTCATTTAACTTCCTGTCCCACAGGCGAGTATGATCGGTGACCTTATTTGCTGATCAATATGGCCCACTCAATACTGTAAACTCAGACTAAATACATGAGCAACTCCTCTGCCCTTAGGGAGAGGGACTAGAGAGAGAGAGAAAGATTGTAAAATTTCACTTCCCTATACCAGATGCAATGATTGCAAATATAAAGAAGCCATCATTCTTGTCCTCAGGGAACTTTTCAGTAGTAGAAACAGACCTATAAACAAACAGTTGCCAAAGTTGCCCAGGTGCCAGGGTCGACCACTCTAGTTCACTTTTCCACATCTTCACCTTTTCCTTCCTGCTCTTCCCTTTGCCACCTGTCTCACGCTCACTCCTCTATCCTTACCATTCAAATAAAACAGATATCCTTACAAATCTGTTAGGGAAGTCTGTTCTAGCCAGGTGGAAAAGGAAACTAGAAGCCAGAGAAGCAAGAAAAAAATTACGGCAAGGAAATGGGTTAATGCAGACTTGCTTCCAGAGGAAAATAGCAGAGTTCTGCTCACCCCACTGTGGGACTAGACAGGGGGAAGACTTGAGCTGACCCCACACGTCTTTCAGCTCACTGCATCCTTGGATGGGAAGATTTTTGAAAGCCCTGGCCTGCCCTCAAGAACACACTGTCCAGCTTTGTGTGGTTGTGACTGTGGCCTCTCAGTGGATACCAAATAAAGCAAGCAAAGGGGATACTTGTGAAACTCTCAAGTCTTCAAAACAAAAGTACTCACAAAGCCAACGTGGTCTAAGATCACTCTTTAGAGATAAGCTTAAAATATAACACTAAGTTTGCATTTGAGAATGATATTATTTTCAATTACCATTTAAATTTTTCTTTTTTCATGGACGGACCATTTTACATCAAAGATTTCTCATTAGTGTTTTCTCCGGTATAACTGTTTCCTGGATACTAAAGACATTCCCTTTAGAAAGAAGCAGTAGAAGTAACTAAAAGGAGAAGGAGTTTAAATTTTTGCCTAAACCCTAGATGCCATTTGTTATTTCCTTTTCAGTCAGGCTTTTATTTTTGAGCTCACCTGTGTTTCTGGAATGTCCTTGGAAAGAAAACCATTCATTTCCCAAAGCAGGGAGAGCCACTGCCTTCTGTGTAGCTGCTTCGCAGAGTGCTGACGTCACCTAATTAGAGGAGATCTCTGGAAGTGAAGGCCTAAGTATTGTCTTTCATGCTCACTGTCCACACTGATGGTGAAAAATGAAAATAAGAACATAGAGGAAAAGAGAAAGAGAAATACAATATCTAAAATATAGGCTAGAAAAAATATATATAGTCTAGGAATTTGGGTCAACTGTACAGACTCTCTTTCTCTGACTGACTCTACATCACCCCACATAATCAAATTGAAACAATAATTTGAATTAAGGTAAAAAATAAGAAAGCATTATTCTTTCTTCTCTGGCTGTATACCTGGTAAAGTAGAGATGTCATGATTATTGGTAAATTAGTTCTCCCTAGACTAGCAAATTGAACTATTCAGAGATAGGGTGGTTTCTGAATTATCCGGACTGCTTACCCACACTAATCATGAATATTTATGAAATCTGAACCTCACTTTGTGCTCTGTAAACACAGCTTGAATTATTCAGATTGTTTGTCTATACTGTAATAAATGGAAAATTCTTGTAACTTATTAAAAATAAGGCACTATAATGTTTTGGGTAAAAGGACAAAATAAGACAAAGGCATTTGTCTCCCTTATTATGGTACCTCATTAGCCATGCTTGTATCTGTGAAATGATTTGTTTATGTTAAACATATACTTCGAGTGTGATGGTTCAACAGTGTTTAACCTATGGCTATGCTTCAGATGAGTTAAGCCCTTAAAACATTCCAGTGATTGTGTAATTCAATCAGATAGCCTAGCAGGAGATTAATTGGAAACATATGTGTCACAGTGGCATCATAAGCCCCTGCCATAAAAGAAGAGGAAGGGATTTGCTTTGCGCTGCTTCTAAAACACTTGCCCAGAGCCACGGTCAGTGCCTGTAGAGCAGCAAACACAGGGCCGTGAGCAGAAACCCCAGATATGTTCTAAATGAACATGTAAAAAATTAGACTTAGTGATGCATTATTTCATAATCCAATGGCAAGAAGCTAAGACTAAGTGATTTGTGATACTTTATTCCAGTCTATGTACAGTGTGGCAAAGGCCTTGACTAACTTCATTTCATTCATTATCTCCTTGTAATGTGGATAATGAAAAAAATTGTTTTGTTACACCTTGTTTCACTTAAAGTTGTAGTTTCCAAGAACTCAGACTTGATATTAAGTGAGGACTTACTATATATAATATGTTCTTAAAGAAGACTATATATTTTTTTTTTCATTTTAGTAGAATACCTGCAAAATGACATGAAATAAAACATGTTTTATTTCACAGGTGTTACACACTTCTATAGGCAGCTGAATAGTAATTAATTTGGTACAAATTATTTTGTTTCACATTGTAGTATGCAATGAAGTAAATTGTTTATATGGGTCCAGATGCAGTGGCTCAGGCCTGTGAGCCTAGCACTCTGGGAGGCCAAGGTAGGAGGATCCCTTTAGTTCAGGAGTTCCAAGACCAACGTGAGCAAGAGTGCAACCTTGTCTCTACTAAAAACAGAAAAAAATAGCCAGGTGCTATGGTGGGCACCCGTAGTCCCAGCTACTCAGGAGGATCGCTTTAACCCCAAAAGTTAAGGTTGCAGTGAGCTAGGCTGATGCCATAGCACTCTACCCTGGGCAACAGAATGAGACTCTGTTTCCAAAAAAAAAAAAAAAGAAAAAGAAGTGTTTTGGTGGTGTATGTAGACTGCCACCCACTTGTGTTGCTTGTGGACTGGATTGCAATTTAAGAGTATATGAAGAGTATACCAAGTGGATTAATAATATCGGTATTAATAATATCGGTACTCCTACAGTACCATGGTACTAAATAATATCGGGCCCCTACAGCACCATGATACTTTATTTAAGAATCTGGGACTTAATTCTTAAAATAAACAGAGATTAGAGCTAAGTTTAGGCAAAGGAGATGGCATATCAAATTCAAAAGCTATGTGCTATATGTGCTTTGTCTTGCTATATTTGTTGTCATTTTGATATGGTATTTGTGTTATAATTATTTACACAATAGTATATTATGTTATTTGTGTTATAATTATTTACATAATATTATAATTATGCCTCACTGAAAGACAAGGACACAGTTTAAGAAATGCATCCTTAGGTGGTCTTATCATTGTGCAGACACAGAGTGCACTTATGTAAAACTAGGTGATATAGCCTTCCACATACCTAGGCCATGTGGTATAGCCTATTGCTCCTAGGCTACGAACACATTCAGCATATTCAGTACTGAATAGTAAGCAATTACAATACAATGGTTAGTATCTGTGTATATAAACACGTCTAAACAAAGAAAGGTACAACAGAATATTACACTTATGGGACCAAATGTCATTAGGCCATGCATGACTGTATTTATTAATATATAACAAAGAGTAAAAGAAAATAAAAACACTGCTTTTATGTGATCTGTTGCTGGAATTAGGTAGAAAACTATGACAGTATTGTATTTCCCAAAGATTGTTAGAGTGTGTAGGATTAAAATGATAACTCAAGTGCACTGTGAAAGCAAGGAAGCCCACAGATCACCAGCTATAATGATTTAAAGATGTAAACTGGGAAAGATCTATCTCTAACCCTCTGAACTCTATTTAACAAGTGGCAAGACTATGGTAGTAATGCACAAGAAAAAAGCTCATCCGAAAAAGAAAAATACTCTGAAAATGTAAGAAAAAAAAAAGTACTCGGGTCATTTTGAATCATAAGTAAACTAACACATCCATCCTCTACCCTCCAATACCATTAAAATGTTCAATGGAATAAAAGCACACAAGAGATCCTCTGTCCCTCTTGATTTAATTCTTGGATCAGTTAGTCCCTTTATTGAAATGCCTACTTCCAATGGCAGTGCACACCCTCAAATCTGGGTCAAGGAGAATTCAACAGAAGTTCACTCAGGGGTTCATTCAGCACATGTTGACGGAGTTACTCTGTCTAGCTACCCTGGCAGTCACTGGAAGGTGAATCAAACTCCCCTTTCTTTTTGTTACCTCATTATCTTAGCCAAATCAGGCTGCCATACAAAATACCATAGACTGGGTGACTTACAAGCAAGAGTAATTTATTTTCCCACAGTTTGGGGGTACAGGTTGAAAATAGGGGTGCCTGCATGGTTGGGTTCTAATGAGAGCCTTCCTTCTGGCTTTCAAATGGCCATCTCCAAGCTGGGAGAGAGAAAGTGAGCCCTCGTCTCATCCCTTCTTATAAGGATATTAACCCTAGAAGGCCCCACCACCAGATAGCATCATCACACTGGGGGTTAGGGCTTCGCTGAATGTCATGGGGATATAAACATTCATTCCATGACATGGTTGTCCTTAACAGTACCTGAGAGGACATTGACTAAGAACTTCACTAGGTCATGGTTCTTGATGACGGGTGGCTTCCCAGAAACAGAAACAAGGAGGGATGCTTCCCATCACACTGCACATCCATGGACGCCAACCCTGCAGGACCAGCCAAGACTCTGGAAAAGAGACTTTAACCATGGGGCTTCTCAGCTGCACCGCTAGGGAATCACTGCCCCTCCACACATGATTATGGTCCGGTAATGACTGTGACACTCTGTGACAGAGGCTTTGCTCCAGCCCTAACCCAGCATCTGAGCTCAGCATTTCTGCCTTGACCGGGATGTGGCTCTTCCCCTGTTGTGATCTGAGACTGAGATCCAAGTCTTTTGTGGTGGCATTCTCAAATGGCAAGCTGAAAGCAAAAGTCACCACATCAGCTTACACAATAAGAGAAGCAACTTGCCCCTGGAAAGGTGGGATGGGGTGGCTGGGGTGCAGGTCTCTAGGCTAACCAGGGTGCACTATTAGAAGCACTGAGCCCACAGGGACCATGAAATGGGCAGTGTTATATTAGGCAAATTCTTCCTCTTTGTAAGTACAGCCTGTGGCGATCAGTCTCGGCAAAGTTCACCTTTACTGCTCACACCACGTGTTCACATTTTATAAGATATATATACTTATATATTCCTAGATTTGAGTTGCTTATGTTTTGTTTAGGATTATTGCAGGTATATTATTAAATGTTTTTATTCAGTGAGTTCCCCCAACCTTGACTGTTCTTTCCAGGTTTTAGCATGACGATCTTGCTAGCCTTTTACATAAATTATAGAGTATTCTCTCTTTTTCTATTATTTAGAATACAAACTTAAAATTATTTGTTCACTGAAAATCTCATAATATTCTCTATTTTTTATTTTTTTTTTATTTTGAGCAACTGTTAACTATGAGTTCAGTTACTTCAGTGTGTATAGAATTATGTAACTATGCTGTTGCCTCTCAAGGAAGCATTAATAAGTGAAATTTTTCTAGAAACCTAACCATTTCTTCAGAGTTTTAAAACATATTAGGAAAACTTATTTTTTTTACCCTCCTATAATAAAAAACTTCTACAGCAACTGCAGTGATCCTCTTTTATAATTTCTACTTTCGTTTATTGATACTTTTTGTGTTCTGTTCTTTTTAGTTCTGCCAATGGTTTGTTAATATCGTTAATTATATTCATGAACCATACTTGGCTTGGTAGATCTGCTTTTTCTGTACCTGTGTTATGTTTCAATAATTTCTGCCCTTCCCTTCTTTATTTCCATTCTTGTTCTTATTTTAGTTCATTTAGTAGGTGTTTTCTTTCCTCTAACTTTCAAAATCAAATGCTTACCTGACAAATTCACATTCTTTTATTTTCCAACATAAACATTTAAGACTATAGATATTTAGTACATTTGGACTTCTATAATAAAATATCATAAACTGAGTGGCTTATTCATGGGGGAAATTAATTTTTTACAGTTCTGGAATCTGGAAAGTCCAAGATCAAGGTGCTGGAGAACAGACGCCTGCGGCCGGTCCACTTCTCACAGGCAGTGGTCTCACTCTAACCTAGCAAAAGAAGCAAGGAGTCTCTTATAAGGGCACTGATTGCATTTATGAGGGCGCTCTCTCTCCCCATAACCTAATCACCACCTAGAGTCCCATATCTTAATAATACCACGTTAGGGGTAGGGATTTCAACATGTACATTTTAGGGTCCAGACACCAGTATTCATGTATCGTAGCACACTGTAACCCAAAAAACACTTGCTGCCTACATGCTGCAGTTTTGATATACTACATTTTTTTTTGATATGTTACTTTTTCACTATTTTTACTTACTACACTAGTTGGGACACCCTCTATAATGATAGATTGAAATGGTGAGAGCAGATGTTCTTGCTTTTTTCTTAATTTTAGGAGAAATGTATTTAGTCTTCCAAAATGAAGTATAATGTCACCAGTGGGTTTTGTAGATGCTCTTCATCAAATTAAGAGTGTCCCCTTTCATGTATACTTGTTGAGAGATTTTTATCATGAGGAAATGTTTAATTATATGAAGTGATTTTCTGTATCTATTGAGGTGATTATATGATTTTTCATCTATTGTGTTAATATGATAATGACAATGATTGATTTTTAAATGTTAGGCCAGCTTTGCATCCCCAGAATGAAACCCATTTGTTCACAACATATTCCTATTTTTTATATGTTACTGAGTTTTATTTGCTTATATTCAGCTGAGAATTTTTTGTGACTGTTTCTGAGACATACCGTTTTCTTTTCTTGTAATATTTTTATCTGATCTTCCATTCAGAGCAATGCTGGGCTCAGAAAATGCATGAAGAGTGTCTCACATTCTGTTCTTTACATGAAATTATAAAGCACTGGTACTTTTTTATTTAAATGTTTAATAGAACTCATCAATGAATGATGACTTCATTTGGGCCCTCATTAATTCACTTGGGCTTGAAGTTTTATTTGTTGGAAGGATTTTAACTATAAGTTAAATTTCTTCCCTAGATAGCTGACTCTTCAAATTGTTTATTCTTTTTTTAATTTTTTATTATTTTTTCAAGTGCTTTTTTTATGTTTTTTTTTTTTAAATTTCAGATAGATATGAGAGTACAAATGTTTAGGTTATATTGTTTGATTTCTAAAGTAAAGTTCAAGTTGTGGTTGAGCCTTCACCTAGGGGGCGTGCTGAACACCCTCACATTGTGCACATGAGATGAGATCCCACCAATTACCTACTCTCTTGTCATTTCACATTTCCCACTTCTCCTCTCCCCTTCATTAGAATATACTTGGGTTTTTCTTTCCTGTGGGAGTATAGTTGATTATACATTGTTTTCATATTTGTATTCAGCACCTGCTTTTCCATTAGTAGTACATTGCTTTTTCCATCTGATTAGTATTGGATACCTGCTTTTCCATTCTTGTGATACTTTACTAAGAAGAATGTGTTTCAACTGCACCCAGGTAAAAACACAAAAGATGTAAAGTCTCCATCTTTTCTTTTGGCTGAATAGCACTCCCTGGTATACATCTACCACAGTTTGTTAATCCTTTCATGTGTTGATGGGCACTTAGGTTGCTTCCATGTCTTAGTAATTATGAATTAAGCTTCAATAAACATTCTAGAAGATACCCTTGGCAATTTCAGCAACACCAAAAATAAATAAATGGAACATGATCAAGCTAAAAAAGCTTCTGCAAAGTTAAGGGTACAACAACTGAAGCAAAGAGACGGAGAAGATATTTGCATGTTATGAATCTGACAAAGTGCCGTTAACTAGTATCTACAGAGAACTCAAATTAACCAACAAAAAAAAGACCAAACAACCCCCATTTATAAGTGGGCAAGAAACTGAACAGAAATTTATCTGAAGCTGACAGATAAAGGCCAAAAACACATGAAAAAAATGCTCATGCCTGGGCAGCACCTATGGCTCAAAGGAATAGGACGCTAGCCCCATATGCTGGAGATAGTGGGTTCAAGCCCAGCCCTGGCCAAAAAAAAAAAACCCAAATGCTCACACCCCCAATCATTAGGGAAATGCAAGTCAAAGCCACTCTGAGATACTGCCTAACTCTGGCAAGATTAGCCCACATCACAAAATCCTGAAATTGCAGATGCTGGTGTGAATGTGGAGAGAAGCAAACTCTTTTATGCTGGTGGGATTGCAAACTAATACAACCTTTATGGAAAGAAGTACAGAGAATTCTCAAAAAACTAAAAGTTGACCTTCCATTTGATTCCACAATCTCATTACTAGGTATCTACCCAGAAGAACAAAGATCATTTACCACAAGGACATTTGCACTACAATGTTTATTCATTAGTAAGGTTTGGTAGATCATGTTTTTGAGAAATTGGTTCATATAATCTAAATTTTCATATTTATGAGTATTCTGTGGTTTGTAATATTTCCTAATTAACTTTTTAATATCAGTAGCATCTATGTGATGCCTGTTGTTTTATTCCTTGTATTTGTATTATAATTTGTATCTCCTCTCTTTTTTTCATGGTCAGTATCTCTAAAAGTTTGTTAACTTTCATTACTTTCATTTTTTTCATTTTCATTTATTTCTGCTGTTATTATTTCTTTACTTCTGTTTGTTATTGGCTTTAATTTTCCAGTTTCTCAACACATTGCAAAGGGAGGAATTATATAATTTACTTATTAATTTAGATCACTTTCACCATAGATGGTGAATATACCCAGTCAAACATGGTATACTTGTTTAGGTTTGAAAAGAAACCAAAAAATGATCTTTAGGACAAAGAGTTATGAGCTTTAAAAAAAAAGGCTGTATTTTGTAATAAAAATTTAAAATTGATTTAAAAAAAAGGCAGCAAACAACTTTGGAGGAGGCAGAAATATAGGACAACCTGACATGATCTGAAGATTTACAAACTCAGCTGAGTCTACCTGAAAGGAATAGAAGGTTGGGGGTAACACATGGGGTAAGACACTTAAGTTCATGAACTCATTCTAGAAAACATGCTACATACCTTATTGCTGCACATCACTGAAGTCACCTTCAAAGTGCTCCCCCCAGGAAGCTATGCACTGACTCCACACCTAGTCCACCCTTCAAAGCAGTTTTGGAGCTCTTTTTCTGGAATGACTATTGGAGCTGTTATCCTACAAGGTCAGACAATTAAGCCCCCAAACTTGCCACCCTGTGCTTATGTTGGCAGTACTGTACAAACAACTCAGTAAGGTTTCATAACCTTGGTATGTCAGTGTCTCACAGCTGTGTTTGCATTGATGTGCGGTGGTGTCTTGCTGAGTGACATTCATTATTATCATTGCATGTTTTGGTTCTATGTGCCCTGCAATGATAGCTCTGATGGACATTCCATAAAAAGAGTTCCAAAATTGCTTGGAAGGGTAGACTATGGACTGGTGTCATTGTATAGCTTCCCAAGGGGAGTACTTCAAAGGTGACCCTAGTGATATTCAGCAATGAGGTATGTGACTCTTTTTTCTAGGATGAATTTGCTAACTGAATGGTCAGACCCTGCTATATTTCAGTATATTGCTGTAGGAAAACAGATGATGGAAGAAAAGAACTTCTTTTCCTGTTGTAATTGCAAATGTCCTCAAGCCCTGGTGCATTCAAAAGCTCTGGAGGGCTATGATTGGGAGCAGATACACAGAAGAGGCCACCTATTTTCAATAGGTCCCTGAGTGTCCAGGCTCAGAAAGCAACAAAACAAATAGACAAAATATAGCAAGCCATCCTATTAGAGTTGGAGAAATGCAGAAAGAAGCCTGAGTTTGGGATAGTAGGAAATATAAGTCTACTGATAAATTTGACATCAAGAATTGTTCTCTAGATTGTCTTTTTTCTTGAAAGAGAGCAATAGAAATTCAAAGATTACAGGAAAGCCCTCTGCTCCTAGGACTTACCTCCAAAACCCCCTTCAGACTCTTCTGCCTGATGGCTGGTCTGTAACCAAAAAACATTTCCAAATGGATAGCAAAAAATAAATATATTTTAAAAATCACAAAGATAAGGAGTCTATTACTGAAAAACCTTCCTTATAAACTCTTCTACTGGCAAGGCAGTTTCCACTGTCTTTATCAGTATGGAAACCAATCTATAGCATGGTTTGTTATATTAAGAAAGAATAAATGTGCATTGCCAAAAAATCTTTAGTTTCAAGCCTCAGGAAAAAAAAATTACTATTCTTTTTTTTTAACATTTAACATTTTATTGATGACTCAGAATTATCATTATGAATTATTGTAACTTCAAGGGGAAAAGGAATATACACTCATTGTAGCCTATAGTATTCTAGGCAATTTATATCTATCATTGGGTTCAGTCTTCATAATAGCTCTTGGAGGTAGGTACTGTTATCCCTATCATATAAAGGAAGAACTTGAATTGCAGGGAAGCTAATTTCTCTAGATTAAGTCACTGCTAAGTGACCAAGCCTGTATAATTCCAAAGCTCATATCTTATGTGCTATACTAGGTAGCCACATAATAAATCTCTCAGAATGAGTAACATATGTAGGGCTATTTGCTCCTTGTGAGTTAATATGAGGGTACATGTGATTAGGTTACATTATTTGCATTTGTAAGGTTAAGTCCAAAGTCTGGCACACTGTTTGCCCCTATATTAAATGCCCAGGTGACTGTGCTTTTTGAGATTGTGTTTCTGGTAGTGCCTTGCTGTACATTTGTGTGGCAGACTTTATTCATTGTCTAGCCAACAGCCATTCTTCCATATAGCCCATCCACCAACTCTGTTCCTTGCTAAGAGAATCTCTATTCAATTCTCTGGTAGCCTGTGATGTTAGGGAGGCTAGACCTCTCCCAGTCCAGGGATCTTGACTGGTGCCAATTATAATCATTCTTAAAATGATTATTCTTTATGAAGAAATTCAGAACTCATAATCCACTACCGACTTCAGATTGATAAAAGCTACATTTATTTTATTGCACGGTATATTATAACCACTCCATGCTCACATTTTTATCAGATGCAATTTTTAATAGGCTGTTTGATGAGGTAGACATTTTAGCTTATGACCTTAAGATCATAAAGTATTATAATTTTAAATCAATTTAAATGATTCCTCAAAAAGTTATTTTTTATCAAATCTTTAAAATTTTCATTTAAAAAGCAGCAATCACAACTATGGTGCCTATTGCAAGGGTACATGTTGGATCTATTAAGTATAGAGTGTAAGTGTCTTAACACAATAATTAAGTAAATGAGGTGAGGGATATATTAGCCAGTATGATATAAGCATTCCAAATTGTATATGAAATCAGCACATTGCACCCCATAAATGCATTAATGTGTACATGATCTACCTCTTTATGATTTAATAAAAAAAATAGCAATAAAATCTATGTTCCATTAGATTTTAAATTATGGATTGACTTACTTGAGAAATGAATGTTTTCTGATTTAAAATGTGGTCTTGAAAATAACAATTTTTATGGTTCTTTTAAAGGCAGCTTTCTAAAAGATGACTCCTATTCTGCAGTTCTTTATGGTGAGTATAGGCCATCTAGACATTTAAAAATCAATAGTTGGTTCAGGCATAAATTATACGAATCACCAAATCTGGGTGCAAAGTAGATATGAGTCAGGTAAGAAAATTCACCACAGGTTGAATAACCTCTTCAGAGAAATCTTGTGGATTTAAGCCAGGTGACGAGCCGATATGGGGCAGCAGTGTCTCTCATGGGGCAGGCAAAGACATGGAAAGGCACGGAAAGACACAGTTGCAGAAGAGACAGTCCCTGTATGCGCCGTGTATCCAAGACAGGTGCAAAGACTTACTCATCATTATGAGCCTTCAACTCTGCTCACAGACGTCCTGCGGAGACCAGAAACACACTTCTGACAAATTCCCAACAGTTTATTTGTCAGATATTTTATTCAAATTGCTTCCTTCTCCTTGCAGAGTACGCAAAAGAACAGCAATATCCCGTCCCCTCTGTACCTCCTAACTGCTGTTTCAAGAGATAACGAGCAAATTTAGATCTTCATTACAGTGTTAGTTTGTACAGCAGGCCCTATTTATTTTTCTCTACCTTGCTATTGTAATCACCAGGAGTAGAAGACTGACTCTGGATAAAAGTATTTATTTGGGGCCAGTGTAGCAAAAATGCTCATCTGTTGAAGTGGTGGGTGCCACCTAGTATCATTCCGTAAGGGACAGCGGTACTGAAAAGCTCATCAGGTCTCAACCACACAGAGCATCTATGATTATCCATACTCAGATGGCATCTCAAAGAAGAATATCCTTAATTGCCATCTTTTCTCCTTCAATGTTTTTAAACAAGAAAACATCTGTTCCGAATGTTTTTCTTTCTTTTTGGACCTGGAATCTCACTTTCAGACATCCCCTTTCTGGAACCTCAGCATAGATCTCAGTGGTTTAATACACCATATGTATTGAATATATATCCTAACAGAAATATTAAAGCATGAGAAGGTAGAGAGGAAAAAAGACTTGGAATCACTCGGGCTTGATTTCAAGCTCATAACAACTGTTGGTAAGAAAAAGACTTGGAATCACTCAGGCTTGATTTCAATCTCATAACAACTGTTGGTAGGTATTTTTTGAAAGCATTCTAAAATAATAGTAATCATATTAACGATCCAAATCTTGATAGTAGTTTATAGTTTACAGTGATGTTTCAAATTATATCGCATTAGAAAACCTCTTTTTATTTAATTAAACTAAGTTAATTAATTAATTTATTTATTGTGGGTTTTGGCCAGGGCTGGGTTTGAACCTGCCACCTCCATCCTATGGGGCAAGCACCCTACTCCTTTGAGCCACAGGCGCCACCCCATAGAAAAACTCTTTTTAGAAAAAGCAGTAAAGTTTCTACAATTCTTGAAAATTAAATTGAGTTCTATAATTTAGGGGGAGATCTGGGAATGTTTAGGGAATATAATTCCACCATAAGTACTTTTAGGGCTTAATGTGGCCATGCCACAAGATGACCCACCCTCCCTTTTTTTCTGCTCAGCCTTATATAGAAGATTTCTTGGTTTTCTTCCTCTGGCTTCTTCACCTCTTAAAATAGATGAAGCCTGCTAGTTAAGTTTTTGAACTTGCCACCATGCACTTATGTTGACAGCACTGTACAAAAACTCCATTGCAAGAATGTTGGAGCCTGAATTAGAGCAACAAGCAAGGGTGACACCTGTGGCTCAAGGAATGGGGTGCTGGCCCTATATGCCAGAGGTGGTGGGTTCAAACCCAGCCCTGGCCAAAAACTGCAAAAAAGAAAAAGGTGACACTAGAGCAACAAGCAACATTAAATTTCTTATGAAACTTGGCAGAAGTGGAAGTGAAATCAGAGACACATTAGTTCCTATTTTATGGAGATAATTCTATGAAGAAAATGGCAGTGTACAAATGGATTAAACATTGTTCTGAGGTGAGAGAAACAAGTAGAACTGATGAAAACATTGCAAACATCCATTGAATTGAATGTCAAAATTGTCACCTGACTGTGAGAAACATACAAGACCAGATAAACATCCATAGGGAAACAGAAAAATCTTAACTAAAAATCTTGGCATGAGAAAGGTGTGACTCTTGCACCATGGCAATGTACCAGCTTACATGGCACTATCTAGGGAGTTTTTAGCCACTGTACAAATAACTGTATTGGAACACCCTCCCTACTTACCTGATCTAGTCTCTAATAACTTTTCTTTATCTAAAGATAAGGGAAATATTAAAAAAGATGACATAGTGATAACATTCAGAACATCAAGGGTAATATGACAATAGCTCTGATGGCTATCCAGAGAAAGAGTTCAAAAATTACTTTGAAGGATGGACTAGGTGCTGGCATCATGGAATAACTTCCCAAGGGAAGTACTTCAAAGGTAACCACAAGGATATTCAGCCATGAGGTATTCAGCATTTTTTCTAGAATGAGTTTGTGCACTTAATTGTCAGACCTCATACACATTCTCAATGTCTTTATGGTCTTGGCAGACAAATCTATATGCCCGATCTTATCATCTCTCACTCATAGAAACATTTACTAAACACCTTAGGAATGGACCAAATGATAGAGATGAAAAGTAGAATGAGGATCACTCATTTAAAAAAAAGAAAGAAACAGCAGAAAAATTTCCTGACTGAAAGATCTGAGAAGCCATATTATTAGGGTCTTCTCATGCCAAACGGGAAGAGCTGAAGAAAAACCACAACTAGACATATCAAATGCCAGAACTGCAAGGATGAATATGACTTCCTAAATCTTCCAGAGGGATAAAAAGTTAATAGAGGAATAAAAATAAAATTAACATAAAATATTTTATCAATAATACTGAAGGGTCGGGTAAAAAGAGTAGCAACTTAAAATATCTCCAGAAGAAAAAAAAAGGTTTTGAGCCTAAGCAGAAAAAATGGCCACTAGAAATGGTCACAACCTAATACCTAAAACCTGCATATGTTACCTTAAATGGCAAAAGAAACTTTGGAAATGAGATTAAGGTTATAAATCTTGAGATGTACTGGTTATTATGGGCTACCCGCATGGACATTACCTTTTGGAAAGATCCTTTCCTGGCTGGTTAGGAGATGTGATAGTAGGTTGGAGAGAGGAGACAAGAGCTTTCGACCCACCATTGCTGGCTTGAAGTTGGAGGGAGGAGGCCATTAAGCCAGGGGGTAGTGGCCTCAGGAAACAAGGGACAGTCCTTAGTTCACACCCAGCAGGAAAATAGAAACCACCATCTTCTAAGCACAGGGAAGAAGCTGAATGAGCAGGGAACAAACAGATTCTCCCCTAGAAGCACCATTAAAGAACGAGCCTTGTTGATACCTTGATTTTAGCTGATGAGAATTGCATTGGACTTCTGATCTACAGAACGGTAATATGACAGATTTGTGTTGCTTTAGGCTACTAAGTTTGATCATTTGTTATGGTCACAAATTAATCTAAAATTTATATTCAGAGTTTTATTTAGTGTGAAGGACAAAGCATTTTTAGACATATGCAGACTCAGAATATTACCTTCTAATTGCTCTTTCTGAAATACTCATTTGATAGTACTCCACAAAAAAGTATATGAAGAACAAATAAGATTTGGTAAACAGTGGAACTAACATTGTCATCAGATGTAAATAATAAATCTTAGGATGATAGATAGCTGTGCATCAAACTTGGAAAGCCATAATCAATCCACATGAAAAGATTGACAATGATTTCAAGGAAAATATTCAGGCAAATAGAAGATAAATAAGAACTGGAAGATTTTAGTAATGTGAAGAAATCATATGATTTTTTTCTTAAAAAAAAACACTAAGAGGCTTTTAAGAAAGAATAGTAAGAACAGAAAATTCCATAGGAAAGTCATAGTATATATTAGGCAACTCAAAATATACAACAATATTGAACAATTTCGAGTGTGCAATCACAGCCACTTAACTTTCTTGACAGCATTCTTAACTTGCGAGTAGGCCAAGGACGCTGATGGTGATTTTGTAGAGAAATCATATGTGACCACTTGGCTTTGAAGTAAAAACTATTTAATATAATCCTGATAATACAAAATGTCCTAGATTGACTTTCAACTTCTAGAATGAGCTGACCAGGCACAGAAGACTTGATTATGTAACATGATGGAATTCAAATATTATCCATTTTGATAATATAAAGTAAATGTGTATCCGACGAAACTAAGATGGTGGGGATGTAGATAGGAAAAGAGAAGAGGAGGGGTGCTTGGTAAAACTGGGTAGAACAGGTTCAATAAACACTAGTGAATATATAAAAATAATAGCTATGGCAGTAAGAAATCATTAAAGACAGAAATAATACAGATGTAAGTAATTGCATCTGCAAAGTGAGACCAGTGATGGGGGAAGTGAAAATAAGTGTTACCATTTGTTAACAACCATTTTATTTATTTATTTATTTTATTTCAGCTGGTGTGTTTAGCACCTGGATATCTTTAAAGTGCCTTGTTCATAACTGAAACTCAGATTAAAATCATCTCCTAGGTGATACCCAGAGTAAATATCCTGTCCTCTCTGCTCCCTTGGCACCAAACTCTATTATAATTGAATTTACCACTTGCTAAAAATATTTATTTCCATAAAGCTTCCTTATAAACTGGAAATTTCTGAAAGACAGTATTTTAAAAATGATTAGTTCATATAGTGGTACATAACAGCCCTCCTTCTTTTCTTTCAAATCAATCATTTAATGAATCAATCTGTCAGTCAATCAAAGGAGCAAACTCCATGTGAGGCCCCAATGCTCATATGAACTGCAAAACTAGATACCCAAAAGAATATGTAATAGATAAAATAATAAATTCAAGAGATTACTTTTTATTCAGTAGTTTTATTCTTAACCCGAAAATCTTAGCCTTACCCCTAGGATATAGGGCCAACTCACTCATATTTTGTTTCCAGACTACCATTTCTTTCATGTCTAGAGGTGTGTGTGTCATAATTTTTAAATGACCTCAGCTATTCAAAATCAACACTGGTGTTTCCTACTTTTTAAAAATCCATTTTAAAGAATAGGTGAAGACCAATTCATTTATAGTCCTACTAAAATTTCTAGGGTATTTTGTTTCAAAACGAGACTATTTTGTTCTGAAATTGCCCCCAGACTATATTTAGTTTGTGCCTCTGTATTCAAAGAATAAATTAGGGAATGACTATGAAAACGTGGTTGTTCACCTAACATGATACGTATCTTCTACTTCCTGGAAAGTTAATACGTATAGGTTTTAAGCACAATGTCAAGCCACATAACAAAGAGTAAATGAACAATAAAGCCTTCCTCACATGTCTGTGTAATACCTCAGACAATAGGTGCAGTAGAGAAAGAAGGATATTTTTTTTTTCTAGGTCCAAACAGATCAAAAGAGATCTTGAAAAGAAAAAGGGTAACCCACTAGATGCTAACCTTCCATTCAACTAGTTATCATTTAGGAATTGAAGTATAACCCCGAGAGATGATGCTAAAGTGGACGTCACATGAGGTGCCACTTCTTATGTAGGTCATCTCTAAGTAGAATCTACCTCTTAACATTTGACGGAGACCCTTTTTGTTTATTGAAAAGTTTTTACATCATCTCGTAATGAAGCAAAATTGTGTTTTAAACTCCATTTTGCAGAACATCATTGATTTAATAAAGACACACTTGCAAGTGGTCAGTAGCACAGCTGAAATGTCACTTACTTTTTAGCTTTAGGCCATTGGTTGAAGTCCAAGTTGACAACTTCAGCTTGTTAAGTCCCTCATGGACAGACGTCTACAACGTGAACTCATTGTACATAATCTTGCAATTTTGGCAGGCTGTGCACTGGAAAAGCCTGAAAAGGCTACTGGCACAGAATACATCACGCTGAACAAAAGGCCAGGGGATGAATGAGGAGCACAAAAAGCATAAGGAATTTGGACGCTGCCTCCCACGATCATGATATTTTCTTTTCAATATTGACAATTTTTGATTTAAAAAAAGGAAGAAAACTACTTTACTTCTAATTTTCCACCATAAATTTTACCAAAGAAATGAGTATGAGGAAATACTATGTCTTCATAAATAAAAGTATATGCATGCTAATAACACTTGTCCACAAAATAATGAAAAAAAAAATCACACAAAGCCACACAAACAAGCTGAGTTACAGTCATTAAGGAATTATGAATTTGGCCGCAAATACAAACATTAAAGTCAAAAAAATATAAAAATAAGTTTATTTGAACAAAATCTATTATAGATGATTGATAAATTTATACAGCATTTTGGAAAATGAGGGAAAGAGTGCTATTTTTTATTTTAACAATCCTAGATTCTCCTGAAAATGGAGAACTGAAAAGAAATATCTTTTATTCATTAGCAAAATATTTAACAGAGAACACATTTCTTTGTAGTTAATTATTAAAGTCCAGGTCAGTGTTTCAGTGCTGGACACTATTACTGACTTTGATTAGGAGAAACGGTCAGCTGTTATCTATTGCCAGAGAAACTGCTAAGATAGAACTTCATTTCACACCTTGCACCTATAATTCACTGAGAGGCTTAAGAAAAACAACACTGAAGTCCCAGCTGTGAACCAGCTTACCTACAATCACAAGCTCTCTGACATGTGACCTTGGGAAAATCACTCAAACTCACCAGGTTGCAGTGTTTTTAGCATAATATGTAAGTTTCGCCCAATATAATGGAGCAGACTGACAGTACTATTCCCTAAAAATCACAGCACTCCATGGGAGCTTACATCAGTTCTCCTGAGCCCAGTAGGAACATCTCCTTTCTTAGATGTATTCTCCGTTCTCTTGCGTCTCTCTCTGATTAACCTCATCAACTCTCCAGACACCAATTTGCCTGCAGAGAGATCCAACAGGTGGCCCCAGGAATGGAAGACCAGGCTTTCTTATCACCTTGCAGATCTAGAACACTAAGAAACAAGTATAATCTCTCTACCAACAGTAGGTTTTAGGCCCCTTATATCAATATTTTTCCATCCATTTATCATTTTTTTAATAGAGGAGATAAAACAAGAAACAGGGGTTGGTTAACAACAAATTTACTGGTCTCTTTTCCAGTGGTCCCTCTTGTGAAGGTATAGATTGTGCTTTTTTGTTTTTGGCTAGGGCTGGGTTTGAACCTGCCACCTCTGGTGTATGGGGCCAGTGCCCTATCCTTTTGAGCCACAGGCACTGCCCCAGATTCTACTTTTTTAAGCTGGTCCACCTTTCCCTCTTTGGCAAGGATCCCTCCAAGATAATAGCTCAAACCTTACTTTCCTGGTCAGTTCTTCCTAGGCCTCTCCCAATAGAGTGAGCTGTTCTCTACTCTCTGAGCCCATCTCTGAGGAAAAATGCAGGTCCCCCACCACACAACAGAAAACCTGTGCTAGTCTGGAGTGCTCAGCAAAAGTGTCACAAAGTAGATTAAGCAAGCACCAAGATAATTACTGGGCCCAGAAAAAGTGCCCAGGAGTTTCTTGTCTCTAAACCTCTGCTCAGACTGGCCCTGGCTGCTTTAGAACCTCTTCACCTGTCCTAGGGTGCCCTTTAGCTAACTGTAACACTAAAATCCCCTCCTAGAAGAAAACTGTAAATATCATTAGCATACCATGTGTTGTATGATGAGGCATGGTTGGTTTCACTGTGAACAAGTAATGACACCATGTAAAAGGTCTGCATGGCTCATTAGGAAGGGATTTGAGACACCACCACAAGGTGGACAAATGCGGCTCTTGCCTGCAACAAAACTCCTAGGGAAGAAATTCCTGTGCTTCCCAGGAATGAGCCTTTGTAAGGAGCATGTGCCAACTCACCTAACTCACATGCTGGACTCACCTGAAGCGTGCTTTCTTCTCTTGGCTCCCTCTTGGTTTGGGGGCGGTTTTTCTATATTGTTCCCAGGAGTTACTTAAAACACCTTTCAAATGTCTAGCTATCCCCTGTGAATAGTTTTATTATTATTATTACTGACAAAGTCTCATTCTGTTGCCCAGGCTACATGCACTGGCATCAGCCTTGCTCACAGCAACTTCAGACTCCTAGATTCAAGAGATCCTCCTGCCTCGGCCTTCCAAGTAGTTATGACTAGGGATACCCACCACAGCAGGGGGTTAATTTTTCTATTTTTAGTAAAGACTGGGGTCTTGCTCTTGCTCAGGCTGCTCTCCAAATCCTAAGCTCAAGCAATTCCCCCACCTTGGCCTCTCAGGGTTCTAGGAGTATTGGAATGAGCTACTGTGCCTGAGTGTTTATTACTTATTTTGCTATCTCCAAAACCTTGAAAGACTTAGTACAAAGTAGTGATCTCAAAAACAGTTCAAAAATACAGTTGCCCTTTCCTAATCCTTGGGGGATGCCTGCCAAGACTTGCAGTGGTTACCTAAGACCACGGATAGTACCAAACCCTACTGTGATTTTCCTAAATGTATACACCTAGGATAAAGTCTAATTTAGAAATCAGACACAGTAGAAGATGAATATAAGTAATAATAAAATAGAACAATTATTATAATCCGCTAGAATGAAAGATATGTGAGTGTGGTCTTGCTCCCACTCAAAGTATTTTATTATGTTATACTTACCTATTTTTAGACTATGGTTGACTTTGGGTGACTGAAATAGTAGAAAGAAAAACCAAGGTTTAGGGGGAACTACTGTACAGAAATACTATTTATACATACATGGACGCATAATAAAATGTGGTTATGAAAGGCAGGAAGGCAGTGGGGAAAAGTTAGGGAGATGTGGGTGAGAGGGAGCACATTAGGTCTAGAGATCTAATATAGGACATGAGAGCCACAGGTAATATGATTGTACTGTATTTGTGACTCCTGCCAAATAGTAGATTTTAGCTTCTCTTGACAAAAAAAAAAAAAAAAGAAAAGAAAAGAAAGAAAGAACAGAGTAATTATGTGGATGACTAATATGTTGATTTGCTCCACTGTAGTAACCTTTTACTCTCTGTATGTTTTACATAACTTTGTGTTGTATACCTTAAATACATGTAATACAATTTATTTTTAAAAACATGTTCATTATTCTGGGAATTCTGAGTAGCCTTGATTCAATTAGTTGAAAAGCCTTAGGAATAAAATCGAAGTTTCAGCTTCTGCCTGAGAGTTTCCAGGCCACCTGTCCAGATGGCCAGGCCTGCAGATTTCAGATATGCCTAACTGGCCCCCATTTTGTGTAAACCAATTCTTTTGTGTAAACCATTTTGTGTAAAACCAAACATTTTGTGTATACTCTTTACAGGTATATGCCACTGGTTCTATTTCTTTGACGGACCTTCAAGAATATCAGTATTGTCTATTGATTTTGCAAAATTTTATTATATCAGAGTTTTATTCAGATTGATATCAATCCACTCATTCCTCAGGGAATTTCCCACTCTCAAATAAAAACCTGGCCTTTTCCACTCCTCCGTCCATCCCATGAAGGAGGCCCTTTAGTAAATCTTGTGGTTAACAGAACACTTAGAAGCTTTTATCAAAAACCCTTTGCTGGTATATGTGTGTGTGTGCTCATGTGTGTTTGCCCACGTATGTATAAATATACATGTCTCTTCTCCTTCCTTATTGCATAGAAGATAGTAACGATAGCTTTGACAGTTTCTATCTAAAAAAGTCTGGCCTGGGTTAGTCATTCTATAATGTATAGTTATGTCACAAAATCAGGTGGTAACGCCACAAATGTATTCAATTCTCATTTGTCAGTTAAATAAATAAATAAATTGCTTTTACTAAAGGATAAAGAATCTTAAGAATTTTCAAAAGTCATAATAGTTTAGAAATAAGCTCCTGTTACGTTAGTCTCTTAATTCTTAGCATCCTTTGAGTTGTTATGAAGAAGGTTTTATTTTTAATGTCCACTCATTCTTGGTATTTCTGTGGCAGATTTCTGAAAACCTGTTTTTTTTTTTGCAGTAGAGTTATTTCTCTAGCATTATGTTGACATTGCCAGATGACTATTTAAGTGCGATTTGTGGTTTTAGAAACTTTTAGGAGAGGAGTTCTTAATGCATTTCGATCTGACTGCAAAATTCCAAGCAGAGCTAAATATCAAGGTGCACCAGGCTCAGAAAATACCTTTCCTGGGACAGCGCTCTCGTGGCTTTACAGCACTGGCTTGGAACTCAAAGATTCTCTTAAAATCCAACTCAAGTATAATTACCAGATATGAGTAAACAATTTACCCCAAACAGCGACAATAATAAACGTATCACAAAACGGTTTAGCTGATTTTAATTATCGTTATTTAGAGCCTAAAGACTTTTATTTAGCCCATTTTCACTGTCATGGAGCAGAAACTATAATTATCACATTTCTGTCATGCTCATTTTCCTTTATTTTGTAAATAAGTTTTGTCTTTACTATAGAAGGTCATTCAATATTTATTAAACATGTTAATATTTGAAGTGACTCATCACTTCACATATTCTAATGGGACAATCTTGTCAAACTTGTTGAACATTACAATGATTTATCATGTTTGATAGTGCCTGAGAACAATAAAATCGAGTAAGCCAATTGTTGAAATGGTAAAAACCACAGAGAAGAACCCATTAAGCGCAAATTGGACAGCCTGGACGTCCTAGTTCCTGCTTAATTGGACAGAAGTTGTTTGGATTTATACAACTCCATATTTTCCTCTCCAAAAGAAAAATCCCATCGTACCATTTTCCTATCTAGAGACTTTATCACTATCATCTGCAGAAACTCCCACATTTTATTCTAAGAGATATTCTGCGCTGGAACACATGACATCAGGAATAATAGAACTAGAGGTTTTGAGGGTAAAAATGGTGAGACAGCGATAGATCAAACCTGGTCTGAGGTATTTTTAAGAGCAGATTTTCCCAAAGTCTTCAGCCTGCTCTGATGTGCATGCGAGTAACAGGAGAGGGGTAGGGTTGGCAGGTTTCTTCCCCGTTATCTAACTACAGATCACCATTATTAACCGGGATTGTTGTGTGAGGAACATTTTGAAAGATTCTGATCTATAGGAATCAAATGTACCCTGTTTTTTATGGTATTCAAGTTCTTTCACTTCTGCCTCAAAATTAACTTCACTTCCTTATAGATTCTCTACTGGCACCAAATGGGCCAACTCATGATGCCTCAACCCTGGCTCATACATTGCTGATTCATAGTCTAAGTGCGTGTATCTAAAAGCTTTCTCTTATTTTCTCTTCTTACCAAATTGTAAACATTTTTCAGGACCCACTCACTTTCCGAATTTCTCTAGTGATTACAGTATTTATGACATCTTTCATTTTCATCATACTTGGTTAAAACTTATGTTTAACTTGCTTATGTTAAAATAAGAACAGGGACTGTATGTTTCTTTTTTTTCAAGCTGTGATTTTGATGCAACATGTTATGAATATAGCCATTATTTCATTTGTTCATGGGTGATTAAATAAACACTGAAGTGAATAGGGGCATAGATAGTCCTCCCAGCTGGGAAGAAGGAAACCCATTCATTCTCTAGTGACCACAGGCAAATGTGAGAGGCCCAAACATGTTTCTTAGTTTGAATTACTTAGATTTGCTTTCCACTTAGAAGGCATCGGACTATTCTTCAATAATTTGCTAAAAGTATTTCTTCTCTTTTTGTTAGAGTATGGAAAATATTAATAAAAGACAAGAAAAGAGGAATTTAGGGGATACTAAGGAGGAGGTAAGCCCCAAACAACAAGTTTCAAAAACAACCCTACTGTCATATATTCTGTGTTTCACATTGAGTTTCAAATGGTCTCGCTTCTTCCTTATTCCCATGAAATGCTTCCCAAAGTAGAAAGTCTATCAATACAGCAGATCAAGATAGACATGAGAAGCATTTGTGAATTCTATCTACATGATTGAAAGTAGTAATGTAAATATGAAGGCAAAATTCATCTCTGTGAAAAGATAACTTGAACTGTGAACTTGTAAAAATATATAATAGTACAAATGGGTGTAGAAGGAAGCAAGGAATGGTGTCTGGAGCTGAGTGTTAGGGAAATATCTCTTTCCTTTTATCTAGCTTGGTGACCTTGGGCAAACATGAAGGTCAGTGAGGCCCAGCCTCCTTCATGTTCTCTAAAACCTTTTCTGATGATATAGTCTATGACCTAATAGATAAAAGGACTTGTTGCTTCTCTATATTGGAGGTATACTTATTTACATTTTCAAAAATTATTATGCTATTATTAAAAGAGAAAGGGAAATTTAATCTTTAGAATTTGACTGTAGCATGCCATAAGTAGCAGATAAAGTGGGCACTTGGTATAATAGGTTACTCTTCTTACCACCTCCATGCCATATTTATATGTGGTAACTCAACAGTGGGTTTGTACACATCTGGTCAAATAGATACAGAACCGGAGACTAACATCAGATTTTATGATATACCCAGAGACTTTTGGTATCCCCGGCCATGTTGCTATCTCCATTTATATATTAATCGTAATTAGTGCTGTTCTGAATCATAAAATTCTTCAACATTTACATTGATACAAATGAATCATGGCTCTATTTTAAAATAAACCTTTCATATGTGTTTTTAAAAATCAGCCTGTAGTGTGATCTCAGAGATCAAGGCAAAACCCCACACTCCCCCCTAGTGATCAAAGTTTGATGACCTCCAAATAACAGAAAACACAATAAGTGGACTTTAGATCACAAGAACAAAAAAATGCCCAGAAGCTACACAAGTCACTGCTGGTGTTCTTTACTTAGGATCCTTTTTATGATAGAAGAATAAAGCACAAGCTGTCAAGAGGCAGCAACTTCCAATTCCTTGGTCTGAAGCCTCAGTCTGAGTAACCAAACAAATAGGTTATGTATATACTCAGGAGAAAAGATACAAAGCCACAGAGGGTGGGGCAAGCCTTAAGGAATGAGATTTGAAGAACAAAATGAAACAACAGGTCAGAAGCAGAAATTCAAACTTGGAATTAGTAATCATGGAGCTTGCACAGTTCAGTTGCATTGAAAAATTTCATACTCCATGAAAAGGATTTCTTCACAATCACTAATTTCAATGATGTAGATAGCATATTTTTATAGATGAACAGATTTGCGAGTTCTGAGGTTTGTCCTTTGTTCTCATAGTTGAAAAAAGTTTTTACCTTATTTCTGGAATAATATGACCACTATAGGTCAAAAGAGCATTCGTTAAAGTTCCTCAGTCACTTATACATAGATCAGAATGTTTTGTAAATTTTTTTTAAAAATCATTAATTCAGAATATGCAGTTAGAATCATTGATTTTTCTTTTACACGGCACCACTTAGGCTTCAATTTATCTTGGCCTAAAAGAAGTAATGCAAACAAAGAAATTCTTATTGTACTGAAGAAAGTGGTTTCATGGAACTCACAGTAAAATTGCTATTAGCAAACAAGCAAACCATATGATTCTTATCTTCTCCTGAAGGTATGTCTCTTTAGCAAAACCTGTTTACACTTCTTGCGCGTGATTTCAGTTGTAAGTTTCTCATTAAGCAATCATTACCACTACCATATAGGCTAAAGAATTTCAGAATGGTGAAGCCCAACAGTCATAAAATCTGGGGAGAATTCTAACATGATCTGAATGTGGTTTCTCCCTTCTGGTTCATCTGGCCATTCTGACATTGTTACCTCCCGCAAGTGGGCTCATAGAATAGCTCTCCATGATTCATAAACATTCAACATCATATACAGAATACATTACAGAAGCTTATGGAGACTGGCATATTTGTCCCTCTATTCTCCTAACATAGCCTCAAAACCAAGAAATTTGCTCATTATTTTCCAGTTCTTTGGTAATGTCTCCTCCCTCCTTTCTTAGGTTTAGCTGTTTATCTGCAAGGCTGAACTCTCGAATTCTTACTCATTCTTGGAAGTTTGAATGTCACCTTTTCCAAGAAATATCTCCCTGCTGGGTCCTCTCATCACATCGTGTCTGTACTTGCCTGAGAGGACTTACCACACGCTGGCTCATGGATGAACTATCTGCAGAGAACCTCCCACTTGTGTCCGGGTGGATCACAGATGTCTTAAGGGCAAGTGTCTATGCCTTGCTTACTTTAGTATTCCTTAGATACCTGGTTTATATGCTTTAGTCATGATGAGTTCCAATAATTGTTTATTGAATTTAGTTAAAATATTCATTTTATTGGTTTCAAATAATAGGAGCATTAAAATTCCATAGTCACTATTTTAAAATTATATCGCAAGAAATACTTTTTTTTTATTAAGTTAGATATGCATAGATCATGAATATATGTATACCTTTGTGGGATTCAATGTGTTGATTATTTGTACAAATTGGAGCTAGTAATACATAGCTTTCAACTTTAATAAACTTTTTTCTAGGTACTAGTGGTCAAATCGAGAGAAAAAAACTCATATTTTCATTCCTCTTTAGAAAAATAATTATATTTAAATGATAAAATTAATCCTTCCACTGCAAAAAAAATACGTAACCATAAATTATCAGTGTTTTGTGTTTCTTTTTCTTTAAAAATGAAAAAGAGCACAGATAAGTATCTGGTCTGATACTGCTTAGAAGCAGGTTCAGAGTGTTCAGTATAAAAGTCTATATAAATCTGATATTATTATTATTTTATCTCCTTATGAACTTTCTTGTGCACACATTGAAATATTCAAGATGCTAATGACATGCCACTAAAATGAAAAAGTATCCAGGGACCAACTTCTCACTGTGTGCTCTCCTAACAAAAAATTCTCTTCTCGCTGAAATATGGGTACCGCGAGGGTGGAGGTATAATGCCAACTAACACTTGTGACTTCTCAACAGGGTTATAACGTGAGGTAATATGCAACCAGAAGTGAGAGCTAAATACATTTTCTGCATCAGTTCTAAAGTGCTTTTCCCTCGGGAATAATGAGAACTCCATGCATAACCTCCTAAAAATACAAATTAATCATTAGTGCTGGATTGTGAAACCAGCCCCCATCAATAAGCACATGCAGAAACCCAACTGCTTATAAAGGTGGAATGATAATTTTCCTCTTCAAGTAATTCCATTGCTTGACATCAGACAAAGGGAATTGCTTATATCACATGTTTTATGTTCATGGCTGACAATTCTCCCCCTGACACATGGAAGCATGTGCATTATGAGGATGTTTGGAAAATCAAACATTAGGTATGCGTACGCTCATTTTAAACCAGCATATTTTAATAAAGGTAAAAGTTTTCTTTCCTAGTTATATAGGATACCAATTACCTTTTAAGGTAAAGTAACACATTCTTTAATAGCTGATGCCTAATCTTGGGCTCTTTATTCACCTTCCCTTCTATCTCCTTACTTGTCTGCACAAAGAGACCTGTTACCCTCTGTCTAATGGGGACATCCCAACAGCAGCACATTGTTCCTTCTAGGGTAGATTTCTCAGGGGCTTTCTTCCCAGAGGGAATATTTATACCAACATCACGTTAACAATTGTTTGCACCATACTAGAAATCAGGGCAGGCTTCATGGACCTGTAGCCCACCTGGTCACCCAGCTCCCCACTCTTGGTTTCATGTTCTGCTGTTACTGACAGTCTTCACTCTTAATGTTTGAATAAGTAGCCCTGAGTTTGGCCCAAAGTCTCTAAACTATGCAGCCGGCCCTTCCAAGAAACAGTAAATTGACATCCGTTTCTTTAAACCAAAGATAAAGATTATAGAGGCAAACAACCTTGCTCTTATAATGGTTTTACTGGAATCTTTTGGTCAGCATCTTACTTGAGGAGCCCCTGTTGTGGCTTTTCCATGACAAAGCTGTATTGGAGAGCCATTAAAGCCAACTCCAGGAAGAAGGTGAGGGGCAATGTTGAGATGACAGGTGAGTGACAGTATTGGCCCTTCCTGGAGATAGACACAGACCTCATTGTCAGCCAAATGACCTTAAAATGTAGGGATTATCTCTGGTTTATTTTATATCACCAAATTGGCAATTAGAATAAAAGAAGAATTGTACATATTATGTGCAATTCTGGTTTGGCATCTTACTGTCTTTGAACACAAGAAAACAAAGAAGCAGAATAGTATTTGCCTCCCTTTTGGTAACAGACGCCTTAAATTTCCTTGCATATTCATGACCAAGTTAAGGCCAGAAACAAGATGGGATGCCACCCTTACACTATAGTCTATACTTTGATCTTTAATGATTTTAAAATTTGGGGGGTTTTTTGTTGTTGTTGTTGTTTTTAGAGATAGAGTCTCATTTTATTGCATTTTATCACCCTTGATAGAGTGCTGTGATGTCACAGCTCACAGCAACCTGCAACTCCTGAGCTCAGGCGATTCTCCTGCCTCAAGCATCCCAAGTAGCTGTGACTACAGGTGCCCAACACAACACCTGGCTATTTTTTTACTGCAGTTTGCTTGGGGCCAGGTTCGGACCCGCCACCGTGGGATATGGGGCCAGCAGCCTACTCACTGAGCCACAGAAGCCACCTGTTTTTAATGTTTTTGTCTTCCAAATTTTTTCTTCTACATTTTAGAAGAGAAAATTGCTGTTTGTTGATTTTTTAATACTATAAAATTGTCATTTTTATGTCCTTTTAAATACCACATTATGATTCAGGCATTTATTCCCTGTTTTTTGGCTATGATCATATCTAGACAACTCAAAGTACATAAAAAACTTTAGATCTCTGTAAAATTATAGGCTGTTTCTGTATCGTTTCTACTTATCCAGGCATACGTCTAATTTATGAGCTTTTCCTCTTCTAGCCAGGATGTTATATTTACCTTTAGATTTATGAAAAGTATCAAGAAATTTAAAACATTTTATACAGTGGCCTTAGTTAATGACTTTCAGTTTGTTGAAATACTTGCTTCTTTATACATAGAAGCACCATGTATAAAGGTGCTTTGTTCCTCCCTATCACTCATCACTGTCTTGCACCATGAACCTTCATCTTGTCCACTGAAGTCTATATAGTGCTCAGATCTAGGTTCAGTTTAGATGTTATCACCCCTGAGAGACCATCCTTGACATTAAGGTCCAGATTAGGGAGTCCTAAGCATTCTCAGTTTACTCCTATCTTTGCACTTCCAACTGCATTTAATTATTTATCATCTTTCTTCCTACTAATACACACCTTTACATTTTTAAAAGCCAACTATCTTACCTTGCCCAAAAGTAGATGGACTTCAAAACACATTTGCTGAGTAGATGAATGAATGATGAAGGTGTGAGTAAAGGAATCTCTAAAACCTTTCTCTGAAAACTAGTTGAATGCTTACTATGTACTCCTTCCTAATAAGAATTTAAGAATCAACTCCATTCCTCATATAAATGGTTTTGACTTAATTTCTTACTCACTTATTTATTACTGTACACAACATATACTTGTTATATATCTACTCTGTGCCAGGCATTTCGCTACAGTGAATTAATGTCACCTTTTATATTTTGAAACACTTACAAGACCACAATTTTAACACCTTGAATTATAATGATCCATGCAAATACCTTCACATGTCCTCATTAGAAAATAACATCATAAGAAATGCCCATTTGTTGTGAAGAAATGGTAAAGAAAATTAACAGTTTCTTATCTAGGACAAATAATTATAATTAGAAAGTTTCTTCTCTGATATGCAATTGAGAAATTAATGACCCATAAGTCATATTAAACCAGACATTAACTTTGTTAATGCTATTCATAGACAATCAAGAATTTCCACTTACCTTAAAGATATTTCTTAGACATTTGAAAAGCAAGCAAGATAAAATCAGAGCCCTGGTACGGATGCACTCTTCATAGATACTAGTGTCAACACTGAAAAATTGCTGTTTGGCTCTTGTCAACTCCTAGTCCAATATTTGTATCCAAGTTCATTCTATTTCTTCAATGACTGATACTAGATTCTGCTTTGGGGATTGAACAAAAGTGATTTTCTATATTTCTTCAAAATGACAAAGAACTTATGCTTTATACAAAATATCTGGGGAGGCTCCAAACAAAATCAAAGTAGATAGTTAATTTATTACTAATTGTTGCATCATTAATTATTATGGAGTGACTATATTATTTATCCATAAAAATAATCTTGTTTCAGACATGATAAATATATGTATTCATCTCCTAACAATACATGGAGTATGTTATAGTAACAAAATAATGGACTTTTCAGTAAGGGAATATTAATTTAATTTTAGTTTTATTGTTTGAAGTAACTCTTGCATAAATGTGAATGGTAAACTCTAAAGCCCTGTAGAGATGTTATTACATTGCCTATGAACAAATGCCACTTCATTTCTCATCTTCCATGAATACTTTACTCAATACTCAACCTGTCAATAGTCCTACAGATTTACTTTTCACCTTTCTTAATCTATTATTAATTAATATAAGGCTCTGATCAATAAATAGTGCCATCCACTTCATTTGAAGGAAATCCTCTGGAACATTATCTGTGCAAAAGCGAATTGAAGGAACGGTAAAAATGTATCCATTTCTAAATAGAAGCATAGGAGCTATCAACAACACCAGCAACTTGTTACCCAAAATTGAGACCAATAAATGAAGGATTCCAAATTAAAATGAAATTGAAGATTGAAAGGAAGAATGCAATTATTCAAATTAGACTATTGAGAGAACACCACTCTTTAACATTTACAACCTCAGTTGTTTGAACATTTCACCCTAACTTAGCGAGCACATCCAATAGGGGAACTCCCCCTGAGGGACTTGCACTGGTTAGCACCCAGGCCAGGGGAAGAGCGCCACCTTCTGCAACTTTGCCAAAGTCTGATGGCTCTGTGAAATTTCTCACTGGGAAAGGGCTGACCAACTGTGCATTGCAAAAGTAACTTTCCTTTCCATTTTAGCTCCATCATCTGCTAACACAATTAGTATAGCCCCTGGGTATGCAGAATAGTCACATGTAAATAACCGATAGTGAAAGAAATAACATTAGATCAGTCAACATATTTAAGCTTTACAATTCAATTCTATATATAGGCATTAACATTATATATATTCATCAAAGTAGATATTTTATTATCAAAAGTTGCAATTAATGATTACATTATATTCATATATAATGTTACTGCCTTTTCATCCCTGGAGTTCTAGATGTGCTGTTCTAAATTTCCTATTTGCGTGAATTTATTTCTCTATGTCATTTGAATAATTCCTTCATGTGATTTTCGTCATTTTTGTCTTCCTTCTATCACGAAGAAACAGCATTGCCTTGTTCTGTTTCGTTTTTAGATGTTTGGCACAAAGGTTTTACATTTGGAGGATTGGAGTCTAGTGAATCTGAAGATGATATTTTCTCAGCAAATCAATAGGAGACATTGTAAAGTGAACTCGCATCACCTCCTCTGATTCTGCTTTTTCCACTTGGAGCTATATGCAGAAAACACACCACTTGACAGCCTGCAGGAGATTCTCTCTCTTTCAGAAGAGTTGCAGATGAAGGGAGAGGTTAATTGGATATTAGCAGATACCTCAAAATGATGTTTCTACTTCAATTTGGGCCTCCGAAGGGTGGAGAGGGAAAAATCCAAGTGTCAATTTTCTTCTCTGAAAGACTGATGCTTGGGTTAGGAAATATAGCATGTCAGAGGGATGGCCCAATATAGAAGGCTTTAAAAATGAAATTACCCAGAAAAGTTAAATGGTCTTTAAGCGCCAAGTGGAGCATTTATATTTTAGTGTCATCCATGACAGGAAATAAAAGAGCATAGATAAATTTAAAATCGAGCTTTAATTTACACTCGGAGGATTCTAGTCTTTAAGAATTTTGATATTTCCTATTGACAATGGAAGTCAAGCATCACCAACCAGCCTGTGAACACATTCACAGAGAGCCTTTTTGATAAGACCTCCTCAAGTTGCAACTTTAGATAGACTCATATTTTGCCTCTTGATTCTCGTAACAAAATCTGAAAATATGAAATTTAGTGACACCATTCACATTATGCTGCTAACAGTTACACAAAATATCTTTGTTTAGGGACCTAATAAAATTGGTCATATAAAGAGGAAATGAGATTTTTAATGCAAAATGAAGCTGACAGTGCTCTTCTATTACCAGGGTCTTATTAGGGAAAAATTCTCTGACATCTGTTTATCCCCTGCAGCCAACCTTGTATTCAGAATACAGTAATTGATTCACAGCATCCACTGGGGATCTAACTGGCTCACTTTTCCACACCGCACTACACAGGTATCTCTGCAGCTAATTCTGAATGTACATCTACATCGTTATCTCCTGGTGAACTGTGACCCTAAACACTTTGGAGGCCCAGATGAAAGTGCTTCCTCCACCCTCCAGTGCTAGGGTTGTAGCGGATTCTGCAGCATGGCAATTCACACAGGACATCCAATCAGAACCATCCCCTTTGAAGCCCTTCTCAGCTGGGAGACCATGAATGATTCATAGCTTCTCTACACAGACTAAAGAGGAAGAGCAAAGCTAGTGTGTATTATTCAGGACTGCATCCTCAATAAGTCTCCATGTTCAGCAAATTGCTACAATGTTTTTTTGCTTAGTCCTTACTTCCATACAACATCTCTTTTGTGTACAAGTTTTAACAAAGAAAGGTCGTCTGTTTAAGCAAACTTGTTGATTGGGTTATTTCCCTCCCTTTAATGAATGTTAGTGCAGTCACAGATTGAAAGCAAAGAAAAGTGCCTGACAAGAGATCAGGGTTTCCAAGAAGGATCCCAAGGTCCCAACTTCACAATTAACTTAGAAAGCAAATTTGGTGCCAGCTTTCCGTTTTTTTTTCATGATCAGGGTCAAAATATTAATTTTGCTGTGTATCCATGTGCAAAAGCTAGTTTCATAACACCATGCATAAGCTAAATCAAGTATTTTAGTATTTTACCCATTGGAAAATACCTTTTGCTAGGTAGTACTGCTGTGCTGCCTAGGAGGTCTAATGTGGGCCACTCTCTTTCAATGACCATACCCAGCAATCATCATGATAACGATTACTAAGCATCTTCCCCAATCCAGGATTCTGCAGACACAATAACTGGATATTATCCCCCAAAGAATCATCAGTTCTGGAAGTTTCATTATTAAGCAAGATTTTCCTTGTCTCATCATTCACAGAGGGTTTATCTTCCATGCTGAAATCTAAGCACCAGGAGAAAACTGCAGAAATTCTACCAGAAGGGATCATGTCACTCAACATCTTGGGGGTTTTCTCCCAGAAATATCAGTTTTCCTTTTATGCCTCACCAAATCTATGGATCTGAAGTTAGAATTCACAACTATAAGCTTGATATTTCCAAGCAGCTTTTAGCAATCCTGAATTTAAAAATTTTTCCAGGCGGCACCTGTCACTAAAAGGAGTAGGGAACTGACTCCATATGCTGGAGGTGGCAGGTTCAAACCCAGTCCTGGCCAAAAACTGCAAAAAAAAAAACTCTTTCCAAACTCTTACTTTTGCTGCATTTACACACATTAGAACATTTCTAGAAATAATACATGCCAGGAGTTTCTTAGGGTAAATTTACCACCAGCTATTACATGTATTTAGTATTTGCAGGTACTTTAACCTAGCCTGAAAATTTGAAGAAAATATAAAACTGGATTAAAATTAAACAAAGATTCCCTCAATTTATGAACAATAAAATTCAAAGATGAAAAGCTATATTTGTTAAGACATCCAAATTTCTTACTTTCAGACAACACAACATTTGTTTTCTTTCAAAAACATTGCCTTAAAAAACAAATACATAAGGGTTTCATCCACCTTAGATCACCTTGCATCATTTTTTTCTTTGGCCCAAGTTCCCCTGTGGGCTACCTGATTTGCTCATTGCTGGAGCTGATTGACAGATGCAGTGACAAATATGCAAATGATATGTAAATAGACACATTAGGCAAGTCTTTGTAAATAGAATTGCTGCTTATGTACATATGGTACTTTTTAACAATGGGCTTTCTACCTTTATAAATGCCCAGACAACTTCTACAAACCACAAAATGTTCAGGCTTAATTCTACTATTTTGAAAATACTATAAACACTAGATATGAGTCATGGGACCATCCATATATGGATTTATTTATCCATAATTATCTTCACTTAAAATGTTCTCATTTCTCTTACTATATCTATTCTGTGTGTGAGGATGTTTGTGTGTGTGTATGTGTAATGCTTATGAAACTATCTTAAGACATGATTGTAAGATGGGTCTAGATGGAACATATATCTCTGTATATTGGTTACAGAATCACTTAATTTTGATTATTGTATTTTGGGAGTTCTAAAATTTCCATTTAGTTCTTTATATCTTCCGTCTATTACTTTGCTAAGACTTTCTGGTTTTCTGTTGGTTTCAAGAGTGTTCATGATTGCTTGCCACGGCATTTTTATAATAGTTGCTTTAAAGTCCTCGTCAAATAATGTTAAAATCTGTGTCATTTCATCATTGCTGTATTTTGATTATCTTTTCCTAAGATTTGAGGTTTTTCTGGTTCTTCATATGCTATATAACTTGGGATTGTATGTTGGAAAGTTTCAAATATTATTCTATGAGGCTCCTATTGCTATACTATATATAATACAGTCTTTTATGATTTATTATTTTATGAGGTCTTGTTTAACATTATATAAGATTGATCGGCTCGGCGCCTGTGGCTCAATGGGCTAAGGCGCCAGCCACGTATACCTAAGGTGGCGGGTTCGAATCCCCAGCCCGGCCCGCCAAAACAACGATGGCTGCAACTAAAAAATGGCCGGGCGTCGTGGCGGGCACCTGTGGTCCCAGCTACTTGGGAGGCGGAGGCAGGAGACTCGCTTGAGCCCGGGAGTTGGAAGTTGGAGGTTGCTGTGAGCTGTGATGCCATAGCACTCTACCCAGGGGGATAGCTTGAGGCTCCGTCTCAAAAAAAAAAAAAAAAAAGATTGATCATTTTCTTTTAGCAGACAGGTATGATGCCAAAAATGCAAATTATATGCAAATAGGCATATAAGGATAGACAGGTCTGTTTAGATTCAGTTTATAAGTTCCCAACACCATTTATGGGCTGCCAATTCAGTTTTCAAGGCCTTTTGGATATGACCTGCAAATGTTTCACCCAGTCTGAGACGTGCAGGTGGTTTATGTGTTAATTGAGATCTCAGTGGAATCAGTTCCACATACGTGAGTTCTGAGTTGAGCTCATACATTCATAAACTACCTTCTAGAATCATTTTTCCAACTTCTCCTCTCTCCATGATCTCCTCAATAACTCCAAATTTCCAGGACTCACCATTTTGGTCTTCCATCTAGAAAGGTGGGGTTTTACCCACACTGCTCTGCTGTGCACTTCTTCAGCTATGTCTGCTGGTGCCAAACGACAGGAAGTTAGAGAAAAACAAGAGTTGTTCATTCCTCTGGGACCCACAGGCCCACTGAACATACAAAAAGTCTCCCTTTCCTCAGAGTTGATGGGGCCTTCGCTGGCTTCTATAAGCAGTCTCTGCCACGCCCACACCAAGATTGTGTGGGGACTGGGAAATGGAAGAATGGAGAACAGAAAGAGAAAAATAGGTGAGATATTTTCACATTGTCCCTCTGTGTTATGAGTTTCCCTTCTTTGAAACATAACTAAAGTCTTGTGGTGCTCCTTCTGTGTGCACCCCATCCCCTACTTCCACATTAATGAGAAATACTGGAAGAAGGAAAAAATGGCAAACTCCTGCTGATTCAGCAATATGATAGCTGTTATTCTTTTCCAAGCCAACTCCAACTCTTTAGTTTCAGAATCCTCACATAGATGTTCCATGCATTCTACATTTTGCAACTTGTATTCAATGGAAGTGGCAATATGGAGTATAAATATACTCCATCTTACCTAGAACCAGAATTCTGTAGAATTACTTTAAATTTGAGGGCACATCTAGGTAGATCATGAGAGAAGAAATTGGATTTGCTTACCCAGAATCTCAATTGCAAAGGAAAGTGGTGATTCAAGTTGCACTGTGGGAAGATGCTGCTTTTGTGCTTGGCCCCCAAAGCTACACATCTGGAGACACACTGATGGTGGAAAAATTCCCTAAGAGTGAGTGAGGGAGAAGGGTAGAGTGAAGAGGGGCAGGGAAAGAACTGAACCACTGCAACACTAATATTTCAGGGACAGAAACAAAGTGTACATTCCAGAAAGAAGACAGACAAGGAATGGTCAGAAAGACAGAAGAAGGGCTGAGAGAGGATCCACATAGTCCATTGGGGCATAAGAAGAAACATAATAATTACTTTTCTTTATAGATGTTTATGTAAAATCAGTTAAGAAATTGACACTACCAATATTTTGTCTATTATTTCACGTAAGTATATGTGCTTACTTATTTAAGGATCAATATGTATTTGGATTTTATCTTAATTTTCATTATTTCACTGAACTAATAATCAGAACTTGAGCAGTTTCTGGGGGCAATATACTTTTCTACATGGATGTGGAGATAGAAATAATGAATACAAGTGGATTTATAAACTATTTGGGCAGACAAGATATAACAAAATAAACTGCAAAAAACAGGATGAACAAAATAGACTTCTAAGGAAGAGTTCAAGACTCAGAGAATAATTGATACCAGATACCATTTGTCATCTGAAAGTTACAGTCAGTTTTGTACTATCACAAATGGAGATGCCATTCCAAATGATAATGGAAAGTGTAGGCATTTTCATTTGATAGAAAGAACTGGCAGAATCACACAGGTAGAGAGGGGAGCATTGGAAAGGCAGGAAAACAAGGAGGGGGAAAGTTCAGGTGCAGAAAGGTCTTTGGAATCTGGGGAACAGAAAGGTATCATTTGGGCAGAATTGAAGTTTGACATGTAGAGGAAAAATGGGAAGGAAAGATTTAAACTGAGCTAGTGTCCCATATGCTCAGAGCCTTAAACTTTTGGGTAAGCACTTTTGAAATATTTTTTGTTAGGTAAATTGTGTTATAAATGGGATGCTTTAGGGTTTCAGAAAGAAAATATGTACTTACAGCTATGATGTAATATAGATAGAAAGAAAGATAGATAGATATAGAAATATATAAAATACATATTTATTAGGTTCTTCATTGTGAAGGGGTCAGTGCTAAACTCTTTTCTGCATTATTTCATCTGCTCAAGGTCACTACAAGTGTTAGTAGCAAATTGAAAGTTGATCCAAGCGCCACATCCAAAACCTATCGTCATAAACTCTACGGTGAAGGGTGTAAGGTATAGGAAAGATTAAAAGGATAAGAGGTACTTGAGATGGTAAATGAAGGAAAAGAAGCAAGAGGACCTTTGGAAATTGTTGTGATAAGGGTAAGGCATAAAAACTTGAAACCTGTCCCTGACACTTAGATATACAAAGATAGAAACAGGTCTGAGAGACATATGGAGAGAAGCACAGTGCCTTGAACATTGCCCAGATTATACAGTAGTGCCTGGTGCATGGTAGAGAGTACCAATATGTAATTATTGAATGAACGCATGAATTAATTAAAGAATACATGAATCAGTGAAGATGCTTTGGGAGCTAGGGTAATGGAGCACTGGTAAATAATGGAACCATTAGCAATTACGTTAGCAATCTAGTCTAGAAGAAAAACATATTGCTATTGCAATTATTAAGTTGATTAGTTGAATTGGGCATGATAAGCCCAAGTTAAATAATTCAATTCAGATATGTGCAAAGATGGGTGTAAAATCAATAGGTTCTATTCTAATGATAAAATTTTTCAAGATTTTTAAGAACATTGGCACATTAGCCAAAGGAAAATGATTTCAAGGAGCACACAATGACTTTTAGTAGAGACATTCTGACATTTGCTCTTCTTATATGTATGATAGGAAGAAGGACAGGAGTGTACAGAGTTTACAGTGATGCACCTGTCAGAGAATGGGGTTTCAATTGGTGGGAAAGAAAAACGAAGCAAAATAATATTTTTTTTCTTTAAAATGCTACTTTATTTCTCTCGTTGACACAAGTGGAACAGAAAGAACAAAGACTGTAATCTTCACGGCTATGTGACACTAGTTCTTCTTTCACCCTAGGACAATTTAAGAGCATATGTTTATAGTCAGAAATGAAGAAAAATATGAGAACCTGTAAAACATTCTGGTGCCACAAAGGAGTTTCACATTGATGCACCTGGCTTTTTCTTAGAACCAATGCTATACTACGAGGGAAAACACTATATTTCATACCAGTACCTATATTCACATTATATGCTTATTAAAAATCTCTTGGATTCTGTCTGGTCTTAGTTTGCAAGGTTTTAAAATACATAACAATGGTGATGTTCTGACATCTGTCAAGATCAGAAAACTTGCACTTTCTTAATACAACCCAGTTAGGGCAAAAGACAAGATCAACAGCATTATTTTCATTTCATCTTGAAAATTGTACATTTTAAAGAAGGTGTGAGGTTTTATTTTTCTAAGCAGACTATCATAGCAACTGAAGCTTATACCTTGCTATCTCTAGATAGTTTTACTTTACGTTTACTGATACATAGGACTCTTTCATTCTGATGTCAGGTATTTCTTTATAAAGCCTGTCCCTGGACCCTATCCCAAATGTAGGGAATTAAATACTTGGGGAACGATGAGAAATCTGTACTGTAACATGTGTCAAAAATGATGCTAATGCATACTCAAGTTTGAGAAGCCATGAAGTAGAAAATTCTCTATGCCCAGAAATGAAATAAGTGAGTTAACTTCCTATCATGTGCCTGCCCCTGTATCCCCACCTTAGATACCCCTCAGAAGAGTTGTAAAAATATCTAGCCTAGTGTACATTAATTATTCATTGTTTATTTGCATACTATAGATGGAAAATGATTGTGAATTATGTCAAAAATATCATATTGGTACAAAAATGTGAAATGGTTAAATATAGGAAATAATAATCATGTTCCAAATAAAGCAATATTCATCATCAATATTTTTTATTTTTCTTTGACACAGAAAGTGCAGACAAATTGCACCATTTAGGAGCACTCTTGGATAGCAGTGAGGTTAACAGTGAGGAACATGGTGGCAGAGACACACTGCCTCTCAGAAAGGGGCATGACATGTACATGACCATCATCAGAATCTTTTGTATAAACAGTGTTCTGCCCTATTTCCTGCTAAGTAACCATCTTAGTGGAAATGGCAGAGAATGTCTGTATAAGCAAAGAGAAGTCCAAAGTTTAGAAGTGTATGTATGGATGTGTGCTATGACAGTGCACAGCTGCTTTCTTTTGAAACCTGTATTACAGTGTTCTTACTTCTATTCCAGTCTCATGGATGAGACAAAAGTTGCATTTAATTTTTTCTTTCCATAGGGTCTTCTGTACTGGTAATGACTTCATGAAGAAACCAATAACACACTGAATTTTCTGTAATTTAAATGAAATACATGTTTCTCTGTACATTTAAAAATACTGAAGTTATATTTCACAGGTAATCAAGAATATTATTATTATCATGCTTTATGTCTCATTATGAGATGCATGTTTAGATGGTCATTTAGATGTTCATTTTTTAGAAATTTAACCCTTTATAATTGATACCTAGGCCCTGTCTACCTGATAAAAATAAGCAAATTATAAAGTGTTTAAAATAACATTTGAAATGGCTGGGTGCGGTGGCTTACACCTGTAATCCTAGCACTCTGGGAGGCTGAGGTACAAGTGTTTGACCTCAGTTGTTTAAAACCAGCCTGAGCAAGAGCAAGACCCCTTCTGTGCTAAACATAGAAAAATTAGATGGGAGTTGTTATGGATGTCTGTAGTCTCAGCTGCTTGGGAGGCTGAGACAAGAGGATTGCCCAGGAATTTGAAGTTTCTGTAAGATATGACACCATGGCATTACCCATGGGCATCAGAGTGAGACTCTGTTACATCTTTTATGTTTACCTGGATGTAGCTGGAACATTTTCTTCTTAGTAAAGTATCTCAAGAATGGGGGGAAAAAAAGTATCCAATGTACTCAATACTGCTATGAAATCAATATATAATCACCTATACATTCATATAAATGGTAAAATATAACTATAGTCCAGAAAGTAGGAGGGAAGAGGAGGGAAAGGAGAGGGAAAGGGAGGAGGCCAGGAGGAGGGAGGGCATTTAGGGGAATCTCACCTAATGTGCATAATGCAATGGTACATTTCAAAACTATTAAGAAAAGAGTATAATTGCCTTACCACAACAAATAAGTAAGCGAGGTGATGGATGTGTTAATCAGTTCAATGTAAGCATTTCACGTTGTATGCCAAATCAGTACACTGAACCCCATAAATGCATCAATGTACAAGTTATGATTTAATAAAGAAAAAACCCAACAACAACAAAAACTATTCGAAATAAAATAAAATATTAATATGCTTCATAAAAGAATACTCATTCCACCCACTATGGTTATTACAGAATCAGAAGAACAACATTGAAGACTAAAAGAATGGATAGAGAGAATAGTGGGAAATAACTTATCCATTTGGAAAGCTATTATTTAAGGTCCTAAACATGTGGCCTTTGAAAATGATGGTTTTGATTGATTCAACTCATCCCCAAGGTGTTGAACTGGGCAAAGATTTCATACTTCATCCTTCCTTGTGAACCACTACTTACTCATATTTTCAGAGTCTTCTCTGAAAGAGAAAATATATTAGATGGGATGCAAACATTAACATCCTTACCAAAAATGTATAGAAATAGGGCATAATTACTAGGACTATTCCTAGAGACTTGGGAAATTGTAAGTATGTTTCAACGTTGAAAAATTTTCGAAACATTCACAAGTCTAGGTCAAAACACCAATAATATAGAATAGTCCCATAGTTTGCTTTATCTAACCACATACAAATTTCCAAAATGAATTTCAAACTCTTTTTACATGTCATACTGAAGATATTTCTAAGTATATCAAATGCCAGAAGAAGACTATTCATTTCAAATTAAGAACTAACTTGCATTGATTGATGTGAAATCCACGATTAATTCCTCTCAGCACTCATTGTAGATTATAATTTTAAAAAATCCTTAAATGATACTGTACATTTGTTATTAGAATCACTGATATGTGAACAATTCTCTATAACCTTATGAGGCATATTCAGAAATGGAAATTTTACTTCTCATCATAGGCTATTTGCTATTTTGTAATGCACAGTGGCTAATTAAACTTGCAATGACCTTGTTGTTCGGGTTGCAAATACTATAGTGTCTTGAGTCATTTACTGAGTTGTCAGTGATGGATGAAGGTGCTTCTTAATAATTAGGTGGTAAACAATGTTAACTGAGCTGTAATTCACACTAGCATTGCTTAAGGTATACTTTGGTAACATAGCAAATAACTTATCCCTGCCATTTTTGTAAAACGATGCTAGCTTCACCCCAGATAAATAATATTCTTTGTTGGTACAAGAGATATTAGAGGATTGTTGTATTTCAAATCAGCCAAGGATGATCTTTCTCTATCAAATTTGTCCTATTCGTGGCAAAGGCTAATTCTTTTTTTTTTATTAAATCATAGCTGTGTACATTAATACTGTCATGGGGTACAGTGCTGTCTGTCTTTTCACTCCGAGAAAGGTGCTGTTTTATACCAAGAATCACAAGCGCTTATTAGAAGTAGCCTTCATAACTAAGAAAATGACATGAAGGCTACTTCTTATACGCGGTTGTGATTCTTGGTATAAAACAGCACCTTTCTCAGAGTGAAAAGACAGGCAGGAAACATTTTCATCCTATAGCTCAATTGCCATAATTGGTATGAGATATATAACAAGAACAAGGTGAAGAGAACGCCAATGGTCTAGATGGGCATTAAGGAAAATATTGAAGTGAATTTGCTGATTGAAACAAATATTTCCTCTTTTTATCTTCTTCCTGAATAATTACACATATTTAGGTCTGCTTAGTGGATATAATTTGTTACTATTCCTCCTATTTCTCTCAAATGTTTGGTAAACACAGACATTTTCGCTGTTCTGTAAGTTAAGATACTATGGCATGGTGTGGCTAAATGGCAAACCATGATAAAATTAAAGAATCAGTGCAGGGGAAACAATCCAGGTCTTTAAATTTCAAGTCCAAAGGCATTGTGACTTCAAAAATAAAATTATATCTCTGGGCGTTGTGACTTTAGAAACAAAATTATACCTATAGGCATTATGACTTCAAAAATAAAATTATACCTATATGCTTAGCCAATTTTGAAATCTGATTTTTATGAAATTTGAAGTTAGAATTATAACAATGCATAGACCCACAAACCTCTGCTGAAAATGGAGACACAAGAAAAATCACACATCCCTTCATTCTCACATGAAGCAATTGAAAGCCAACAACCTCTTGCTTGCCTGAGGATATGTAAGTAGTTGATGGTAGAATTTGGAGCCCTGTGGCCAGAAATAAAATTCCAGTGACTCAGTGGTCAGGCAGGAAGTGCATGCATGAGCTGAATATAAAGAACTTATGGATATGGTGGCCACAGAAAGGAATGTAAATCTGGATCAAGACCTGCTTAAAATGTCTCGCTAGAGTTGATGTTCCCTGACCTCCTATCTGTAGTTCTATCTACATTTTTATCATTACCACATGAATTATCTTTGCCCTTAAAAAATTTTGATCAACTAGTTTACTGCTTCTTAAGTAATAAGTGAATAGTGCGCTGTTTTTCCTCAGTACCAAAATATTTTTTGAACCAAAACAATGTTTGTTTCCAAAGTAATGTAAATTCGAGAGGAACCTAAAGAAAGACATTTATTGAAGAAACAAGGTTTTTCCAAGATGTCAACTTGAAACCTACCCTCTTATTTGTGCCCCATTTCAATGTATTTGTTTTAACTGACAAATAAAAAAATACATGTATTTGTAGTGCTTATAGTTGTTTAAATAGATAATTTTATCAACTTCTGTCACTTTATCTGTGGATATAGTTCTTAAAGCTCCTCTCCATCACTGCCCTTCAGAATTACCCCTCCAGATTAACCACGTTGGGTTCAGTTCCATCATTTTTTACTCAAACCACCACGTTATTTTCTTGCTTGGCTTCTCCAGAAAGTTAAAAACTTTACTCTCCTTTTAATTGCCAGCATCTCACTACATGGCTTGTCTTAAATAGTCAATAAATGTTGGTTAACTAAAACCCAGGACAGGCCGGATGGCAAAATGGATAAGAAAATGTTTATTTCTATATGCAGCTCTCAGGACCCAAAAGCTTCATTCTGTCAGAGAAGTCAACTCATGGTTCTCAAGAAGCAACAAAGGAGATGCCCATTCCATTATTAGTTCTGACTACAGTTGCTACCTAGGGACCTGGCTTCAAGAGATTTAAATATGTACATTTCTCTATGAAAAAAATCATTAAATTCATTGGGGAATAAAACTTGATAATTACAATGAAAATTGAAATTTAGAATTGATTTCATAGAGAGGGTGCTGTTTTCCCATGGATATAAACGTCAAGGCTGTGAGACTTTGTTCTTTGAGCCCAGCTGTGCATTTGGGGTTAAATGTCTCTGGGGTCATAAGAAAGGATTATCTCTTAGTAACCTTCTTGTGTTCAGATTCATAATTTTAGGGTTTAAATGCTGCTTTCTTCATGCAGAGATGTAGTTCCACTTACTAAGACAGTGAACCCATACAGAGTTCTAGGCTTCTCTGATTCAGTGGCTTTTCCACGGCTGCTGTGCCCATGAACTTCAGTCCCTGTTCATGGAACAAAGAATGCTCCAGAGAGCTGAGTTCTCTCACGCTTCCATTTATTCTTGAACATGAATATACTTTGGCACTGCTTGTTGCTGTTTTGATAATAAATAACAAGAAATCTTCCCTTAATCCCATCTGAATTGTCATTCTTCTCAGGTCTCAAATGCAAACCAAACTCTGCAGTGCCCAAACGTACCCATCAAGAAATCAGGAAGAACCAATTTTAACCTGTGTAAAGTATAACTTGAATCTAACTGAGTCAAAAGTCTTTTCAAAACTCCAGTTGTGAGACGTGACAAGCACATTTCTCACCTGAGTCAAATAAGCACTCATGAGATGGCTGTGGCTCAGACATCCTATGTTTGTTTCCAGAAACATTTATCACTTAGCTTCCTTGTTACTCTGTGACCTGTGATCATATCGACTTTGTGGCCGATGGAGTGTAAATTATATTCTAAGCTATCATAAAATAATTTTTTAATATCCCCTGATTCTACTGAAATAAAGCTGAATCCTTTTCAGATCTTTTTAGTGAAGCGTACCTTATACGCAAGGAAGTACCAGCATCAAAGACCATAAATTATAACAAGATGAAAACATTCAGAGAACTATCTACCAGATCAAGAAACAGATCATCAGCACCCTGAAAGTATTCTTTGAGTCCCTCATGCTCTTTGTACCAATAGCCATTCATCTCTTCAAAATTAATGACTATCCTGACCTTCGACATGTAGATTATTTTTGCAAATATCAGCTTTATATGAATGGAAGCATGCGGCATGTGTGTGTATGTGTGTGTACATACATGTACTCAACCAAGGGTGGGGAACCTGCAGCTTCGGAGCCACAAGTGGCCTGCTGGATCCTGGAGTGTGGATCCAAATTTCACAGAAGAATCTATTTCATAAAGGGATTTTTTTCTGTGCAGTTTAGATTTGGTTGAGCATTTGCACTTGTGGGTCTTGGAGGGCCACGTGATACCATATTCATTTAGGTCTGGCTTCTTGGGCTTAGCATTATGTTTGCAAAATGAAGCCAACTTGTTATGTGTAACTTTAGTTCATGTGACCTTCATCTTCATTACTGTATAGTATTTCATAAACATTTTACTGTTTATCTAATCTACTGTATGTGTGTAGAAATGAAATTTCTGGATCATAAGGTATGTCTCTATTTAATTAGATTTAATAAATTTAATAAATTTCTCAACATGGTTGTACCAACATTCACATTATATGGAGAATTGACACCATCCACAACCTCACCAACACTAGAAACTGTCAGTCATTTTAGCTCTTCCAGTGGGAGTATCCTTATAAAAACATCTTTAGTAGGTCCACTGAGCTATTGTCTTCAGTGATATTCCTGGTCAGGTTTCTTCTATCTGGGAATCTCTCTTTTTGCTATTGATCTATAAATGCTCTTTATATATTTTGGAATAAATTCTTTATTGTTTCTTATGGCATATATATTTCTTCACACAGCTTTCCATCTCATGATAAATAAAAGTTCATAAATCTAATATAGCTTATTTTATAAATATTTTCCATTATGAGTATGCCTTGCATATTTAGATCCACCAACTACCTAGAATTGCTTTTTGTGTATGACGTGAGGTGGAGACAAAGTTTTATTTTCTCCTATGTGAATATTCAATTGATGCAACACCATTTATTAAAAAGGCCATCTTTTCTCCACTGCTCAATAGAGAAAATTTTTCACATATTGTGTCCACATACTCGCTACAGCTAAAGCATTCATCTTCTAAAGACAGTCACTGGGATGGAAGGTCACCGCTCCTGTCTGATCAGTTGATGGTAAACACCTGGGACTCTAGACCAGGAAGGATTCTGAGGTCACTTACGGGCTCCATGTGAGATTCCCATGATTGACAAGCAATGCTTGCATCGTCCAGTCAAAAATGATGACGGAAGCAGCATCCCTTTTATAACCTTGGACTAAATAATAATGAAGAAATAACATGAAGGAAAGATGTGCTGCATTTTGTAAGCCATCTCATCCTAAGTTTTGTTCCTTCCTAATACCCTTGGTCATATTTGAGAGTAAGAAAGAATCCTCAAAGACCTCAGGAGAGAGAGTAGATTTCTTCTTCTCTCCCATATCCCTCTGATCTGCTGACATAGGCAGCCTCATAGGTGGTTTTCCCTGAACTCTGCCTTGTGGGTTTTGATAATCCCTTCTCCTTGAGTGTGGGATGAACTTCTTGAGCCACTTCTAATGATCACATATGGGAGAAGCAGTGTTATGTCGCTATTCAGATTAAGCTATGAAAAGATCTCTCTCAGTCTTCACTCCCCTCATTCTGTCTTGATTCACTTGCTCTGGGAGAAACCAGCTGCCTTTCCCTGGCAGTAAAGGATCTTCTAAAGCCAGGTAGTCACAGATCCCTGTTCATGTGAGCCTTAAAAAGACTACAGCCCCAGACAAGAACAGCCTCCTGAGAATCTTTGCTCAAAGCTACACAGCTAAGCTGCTTTAGTTTTTCTTTCTTTTTTAAAATTATTTTTTATTAAATCATAACTTTGTACATTGATGCATGTATGGGGTTCAGGGTACTGCTTTGATATACAATGTGAAATGTTTACATTGAACCAAGTAACACATCCATCACAATTATACTCATTTCTTAATAGTTTGAAATGCATCATTGCATCATGCACATTAGGTGAGGTCCCCAGAATACCCTCCCTCCTCCCATAACCCCCTCTTCCCATCCCCTCTCTCTAAGCTGCTTTTGGATGCCAGAGAAACTGAGAGATAACAACCATTGTTTTAAGCTACTGAATTTGGAGATAATTTGTTACACAGACTAGAAAACTGATACACATTCTTAGCTCTGGTTTACGGTTCCTGAACTCATCCATAAAAACTACCAACTTGAGAATCCTAGAATATAACACAGGTTCATCAACATCTGCAAAAGACACGTACCCATAGAACATGTGTTAGGGTTCTCCATTTTCCATATTTATGGTTTACATATTTGTATGTTGGATAACTGCCCCTCTAGAATGTTCTCAACCTTGCTCCTCATCTATGTACATGTTACTCATGCTTAAAGACTTTTTACTCTCAAACCAATGCCACCTAATCATCTCTATATCCTGCCCCAGGCCACCAGCCAGTACTGGTCTGTGTCCTATTAGAAACTGTACCACATGCCAGGAGATGAGTGAGCCAAGCTTCAGCTGTATTTACAGCCACTCCCCCTGGCTTACATCAGCACCTGAGCTCCGCTCCTTGTCAGATCAGCCAGTGGCATTAGATTCTCAAAGGAGCACAAACCCTCTGTATACCACACACGTGAGGGATCTAGCTAGCAAGCTCCTTATGAGAGTTTAATGCCTGATGACCTGCAGTGGAGATGTAATGCACTTAAATAATCCCCAAATTATCCTCCCCCACCATCCGTGGAAAAAATGTCTTCCACACAACTGGTTCCTGGTGCTAAAAAGTTTGGGGACCATTGTTATAAAATATATATCCTGCACTGTTCATTTTAGCAGTAAAACTGCCTCACATTGTTTTGTAAGCATCAACCATTGTAGCCTCATCTTCATCACTAAGCCATTAGCCCTTGTACAATTATCCGAGGTGAGTTATTTTATAATATTTAGAATCATCTAATTTTGTGCTGAGTACATATTGGACATTTAATAGATCTATTAGTTGATTATCTTATTTAGTAATAGCATCAAATGATGTGAAATTTTACCCTCATTGTGAAGTTTTGGAAAATTTCAGTTTGGCTTTACTATCTTCTTACTTTGTTCTATATGGGAAATAGAATTAATATGTGAATATTATGAAATCCTAGCCATGTCTGATTAATCAAAGAATTTAAATATATAAACATATATATTTTAGGTGTATAAGCATAGAAATCAACACAATCAGCAATATCCCATTATTATTTTTTAATAAAGGAGTGTGTGTGTGCACCATGTCCATTTGCATGAGATAAAGCTGGAGAAGGGTGGAGAGAAAGAAACCAGCCAGGCTTCACTACATAGGATGCTCCAATTAGAAAGAGAAGTAAAGATAGTTATTTAGACATAATTTACCAATAGGATACCTACAGTGAAAACTTTAGTTTAATGATTCATAAAATGCTATTTTTCTTTCTAATTTCCCATGGGTTGTATGGGTATTTTAGTTAAGGGTGAAGCAAGTAATGGACGTTTCAATACAGTATAGGTTTTCCTTGCTTCATGGCTTCATATTACACTGATAAGGGCCAATTTTAGCCCATTTGTGCATGTACATAATTCTCTCTTTTATGAGTAACATTCGGTTCTATAAGAGTTCTATATGGATTTCCAATTAGAGTATTTCTTAATTATTAGAAATATATTATGTACCAAAAGGCTACTGGCCAATCTTAGCTGGTTCACATCTAAAGATACAGATAATAAGTATCATTTGGGGAATGAATTAAAGGGAAAATATAACAAGAAGTGTTCTGCAGGGGTCAGTTCCCAGTTCAGCATTATTCAACACTTTTCCAATGACCCGGATGATGGAATATCAAGTATGCTTGTTAAGTTCACTGATGACATCAGGTGGAAGAAATAGCTGATATCTTGGAGAATAGAATTAGAATTAAATATGACCATAGTAAGTGTGAATGGTGATCAGAAATGGAGAGAATGAGAGAGAATGCGTGTGCATTCCTATTACATATGTGATATATAGAGGATAGGAAATGTACAGATTGGATAACAAGGACAAAGTACAAATTGACAAGTATCCTTTTAAAGGGCAGAGGAAATAAATCCAATAGTGTATTATTTGAAAGGTTGTCTGCCTTTTTTGAAAAAAGTAGGAGGATATTTTCCAGCTCTTAGCAAAGTATCTCAAGAATGGAAGAAAAAGTATCCAATGTACTCAGCCCTACTATGAAACTAATTTATAGCTTTCATAGGAAAGCTATAACACAATTATAACCCAAGAATATGAGGAAAGGGGAGAGGGGAGGATGGATGGAGGGAGAGTGATTGGTGGGACCACGCCTATGGTTCATCTTACAAGGGTACATGTGAATCTTTCTAAATATAGAATATAAATGTCTTAACACAATAACTAAGAAAATGCCATTAAGGCTATGTTAACCAGTTTGATGAAAATATTTCAGATTGTACATAGAACCAGCACACTGTACCCCATGACTGCATTAATGTACATAGCTTTGATTTAATAAAAAAAAAAAAAAAGAAAGAAAGAAAGAAAGAAAGAAAAAAACTTTTGGCTCAGCGCCTGTGGCTCAAGCAGCTAAGGCGCCAGCCACATACACCTGAGCTAGCGGGTTTGAATTCAGCCCGGGCACGCCAAACAATGACGGCTGCAACTAAAAAATAGCTGGGTGTTGTGGCAGGCGCCTGTGGTCTCAGCTACTTGGGAGGTGGAGGCAGGAGAATTGCGTGAGCCCAGGAGTTAGAGGTTGCTGTGAGCTGTGATGCCACCGCACTCTACCTAGGGTGACAGCTTAAGGCTCTGTCTCAAAAAAAAAAAAAAACTTTAAAAAAATGCAAATTTTTGCCTTACCCATTTCTCAGTGCTTTTGACAATGTCAACCATGACTTTTATTTGTCAAATCTTGGTTTCAATCCTAATTTTCTTTCTAACTCCTCAATTCACTCTACGTTACCTGCAGGTTCAGCTTCTAACTATCTAGGACTAAGAGAACCAGACACTTAAATGTCCCGTATGTTCTGTGTTCCTCTCTCTTTTATTCTCAGTATGTATTCTTTATCCCAGGAATCTCACCTATGATCTAATGATCACTAATTCACAAAGAATTCTGGATCTTTTTTTTTTTGGAAACAGGGCCTCAAGCTGTTGCCCTGGGTAGAGTGCCGTAGCATCACAGCTGACAGCAACCTTTAACTCCTGGGCTCAAGTGATTCTCCTGCCTCTACCTTCCAAGTATCTGGGACTACAGGCACCCGCCGCAATGCCCGGCTATTTTTTGGTTGCAGCCGTCATTATTGTTTGGTGTGCCCAGGCTTCGAATCCACCAGCTCAGGTGTATGTGGCTGGCACCTTAGCCACTTGAGCCACAGGCGCCAAGCCATAACTCTGGATCTTAACCCTAACATGAAATCCACCTGGGATCTAAATTCATTACTATCATCTCAGTATCTTCCAGACAACTTAAACTCAAGACCTCTAAAGTTAACTACTTAACTTCTCAACCTATCTTTCCTCCTGTACTCCCTATCTCATCACTATCATTTAGTGTCCAAGCCAGCTTGGGTTAAGTTTGTCCTTACCTTCCATTTTCACCAAGTCTTGTTAATGGATCTCAGAGTTGCTTTCCAAATTCATCCCTTTTCTTCATATTCATGTCACTGTCTTTGGGCTCTCCTGATTAAACTACTGGAATAGCTTTGTAAGTGGTCTCTGCTTCTGTCCCTACCCTCTATATATAGCCTGTTCCTACAGAGCAGCCAGGGAGCTTGTTAAAATAAAATGTAAGACAACTTTATACCACAGAGTAAAACCCAAATGGACCTCATCTCACTTAGAATAAATAAAAGAGAATGTACTTACAATAGCCTTCAAGAACCTAGATGGTCTGCTACAACTCCCAACCCTACCATGAATCTATTCTCTTTCTTACTCTACTCAAGCACATTGGCTCCCTTCATATTCCTTCCAACACCTCAGGCTCTTGGGCACTTATTATTCTTTCTATCTGGAATGCTCTTCCCACAGATAACTGCATGGCTCACTCCCTATTTCAAGTCTTGGTTCAGTGGCCTAACCACCCAATATATCACCTATATTTGACATATGTTAAATTGATCATAGTAAGAGCCTATTTTTCAACCCTCCTGTCTTAAGATCATGTGACTTTGCATTTCTTTTGACTTAAAAGGTAGAATCTATTTTCTTCACCCCTTGAAGGTGGGTTGGCATTGTAACTTGCTTTGACCAATAAAATGCCACAAAATAAACAGTGTGCTAGTTCTAAGCCTAGATAAGTCTTATGCATTTTGCTTTACTTGCTTTTGCACTTCTGCCACAGCCACAAGAGTTCCTGGGTTGGCCTATCAGGGAATAAGAAACGTATGGAGCAGGAACTTTTAAGTAACACCAATCATCCTAAGTCATAGCCAGGATGAATGTGTTGACAGCCAGCTGGCCCCCTACAAATGTGAACGAACCTAGTTAAGATTGGCAAAGGTGCCTAGCTGACTACCCAAAACATGTTAAAGCATGTTACTGTATGCCATTATGATTTTTATGGTTGTTATACATCATTATTGTGGCAATAGATAATTGATACAATACACTTTTCCTTTCCTCCCTACTCTGCTTTATTGTGCTTAACATATCACCTACTATATATTTACTTGTTTATTAGGTTATTAGAAGTCTTGCCAATAGAATGGAAGCTCCATAACGAGTTGTATTATTTAGAGTCTAGGATAGTATTTGACACATAATAGGTCTTCTATATTGACTAAGTAAAAAATTGAGCATGATAATTTTACTAAAGCCATTTGGATTTATGTGTCTTTATTAGATACCTTTTTCATCTATAGAAATTGTTAAACTCAAAACTAGCCTTTTATGTTAATAATATGCTTTTAACCAAGCAAATACACTTTTTTGTAGCACTAGTAGATACATTTTCTAAATCTAGAAATATTACTTACATAAATTTTATCTCATCCTTTCCTGATTTTTCACATATATTTTATAATAAAAAATTTTAATATGCGTGGGGCACCTGTGGCTCAGCAGGTGGGGTACTGGCCCCATATACCAAGGGTGGCGTGTTCAAACCCAGCCCTGGCCAGCTAAAACAGCAATGACAACAGCACACACACAAAAAAATTTAATATGGCAGTACAAGTATATAATGTACAAATTAATGAATATATAAATCAAAGGTACATGCTTCAAAATTTTTCCTGAGAAGATTATGTGATGGAAAGTTTGAAGATAAAGTGAAAAGTCACAAATATGATAATAATGAGGGTGAGCAGACCAGTTATGGGATTAAAAAAGAAGAAAAGATAAGTAATACCTTTAACTCTGCCTAACCCAATTTATTTCATCAGCAATTGTCTGCCATATCATGTTACCATTTCAAACCTCCCCCCTTCAAGACAGCTCCAACTTAACAGGGAAAAGTTCTGTATGGTATTACCTACTAGATGGGATTTTCCCCAATCTCCCTTTCCCTTAATAGATTTGCTACCTTCTACATATACCCTTAGCTAAGGCAAACAAAGACCCACAGGTTGCCGCTTCTTGTAAATAAAGTTTTTATTTGTGCACAGCCACATCCAATTGTTTATGTACTATACAGCTACACCACAACAGCAATGGTGAGTAGTTGCAAAGAGACATATGGCCTACAAAGCCTAAAGTATTTACTATCTGAACCTTTAAGAAAAAGTTTGTCAAACCCTGCTGTTCTCAAAGTGTGGTCAGCTGACCCCTGGAGGGCCTCAAGCTTTAGTAGTTGGTTAAGTTCAAAACTATTACCATAAAAATGCCAAACTATTATTTGTCCTTTTCACACTGCTGACTTTTGCACTAACAATGAAAAAGTACTGTTGAAAGAGCAAGTGAAAAAGTGGGAAGAATGCTGGCAACTAACTAGTAGTCACCATATTTTTCATCCCTATAACATACATAAGAAAAATAAAGGCCAGTTTCTCTTAAGAATATCATTGATGAAGCAGTAAAAATTACAGCTTTTATTAAATATTAACCATCGAGTACGTGTCTTTTTAATATTTTGTGTAACAAAGTGGGAAGTACACATAAAAAAACACTTCTCCAATATAACAAAGGACAGTGGTTATCCCTAGGAAAAGCTTTTGTGCAATTATTTCCAGTTGCTAGCTGAATTAGCCATTTTTTCCCATGGAATGCCATTTTTTATAGTCAAATTATAGTTATCTGGATTTTATATCTAATAGGACATATTCTCAAAAATGAACAAAATAAGCCTATCACTTCAAGGAAAACAACTGACACTTCTCAAGCTTTTAAGCAAAAATCAGAATGTTGGAACAAATTTTAATTCACCATTATGAGCTTAAAAGCTAGCCCCTATTTTGAGACTTTCTGATGAAATTGCTGGTAATATTACATACATGATTATTTGACACTGTAAATAAAATGCATCAACTTGAGAAATTCTAAAAACCTCAGTGAACCAGCATTTCCCAATAACAAATGTATAACATTTCAAAATCACGTACTAGTTAAAAAATGACCATCCAAAATGCAAGGAAGTTTTTTAAATAACAGAGTAAGAAACTCAGTTTACATTATTTCAGATTCCACACTGAAACTAATCTTTAAGAAACTACCATGTGGGAGGCGCCTGTGGCTCAGTGAGTAGGGCGCCGGCCCCATATACCGAGGGTGGTGGGTTCAAACCCAGCCCCGGCCAAACTGCAACAAAAAATAGCTGGGCGTTGTGGCGGGCGCCTGTAGTCCCAGCTACTTGGGAG
>CAUYQV010047365.1:0-51929 GCA_963574575.1 Galagoides demidoff
ACCTCGAAACACGGAGACCCCAAATCACACCTTCCTTATCCCAAGTAAGTGGACAAGCATTTATTGTAAAAAAGAATTATACAAAGGTGAAAATTAATATTCTAGTTTTGGTTTTCCTGTATCTTGTTGGCTGACTCACCATGTATCCCTATGTCCCATCCTGTGTATTCCCTATGGCTTTACTTCATCAAAATTGAATGAATCGTGGGCAGTGCCTGTGTTTCAAAGGAGTAGGGCGAAGGCCCCATATGCCAGAAGGGGCGATTTCAAACCCAGCCCCAGCCAAAAACTGCAAAAAAAAAAAAAAAAAAAAAAAAGAATGAATCTTGAGTTTCATACCACTGTCAAAGCTCTGAAAAGAGAAATGAGGAAATATTCTCACTGGCCAGGTTTCCCCCAAAGAAAGGAGCCAGTAAGGGATCATTGCCAATTTCATGATAAAAATCTGTTTATAGGTTTGGAGTGCTTAATATACTGTAAAACATTAGCACAATATAATCACTATAATGATCAAATGACCACAAACACATCAGCCTGTGCTGTAACCTGACAATGGCTGACTTAGGGCAGTGACTCCAGAATCATCTTTCCATTCACTGGGTTTGCTGAAGCTTTCCATTCTCATGCAAAGAGCAGATTTTCAAAAGTTTACCTAAATCTAAATTGTGAATAGCATCCCTACCCATCCAGGGCCACTGAAAAAGGATCTGTCCTAAATTCCTCAGGCATTCTAAACACCTCCATTTCTGGAGGGCAGAGACGTGCCTCCACACATGTGTATATGGTGTCCCGGGTGACAAATACCCCTGTGTGCTGTGAATGGCGCCCCGAGTGCGTGTCCTCCAACCCACCACATCCCTCCTTGGCTCACGCATTTTTCATTTACTTTTCCTCTTCTTGCAATGCCCTCCTAAAGGTTGCAGTATGGTTCGCACCTCCCAGGACTTTTCATGTTGCTTAAATTTAACCTTCTTAGTGAAGTGTCACCAGGTCACTGAACTGCAAATTGCAACTCCACTGTCCCAGCACTCCATGTCCTCCTCCCGTTTCTCTTTCCTCCGCAGCACTTACTGCCTTCTCCTGCCTTCCATAACTTCATTTTTTTTCCCTGTTTTCTAGCACCAATATGTCTGGCACATCAAAATGCTCAGAAAACGTTTTTTGAATGAGTGAATTTAAACATGATTCAAATGATGCCAGCTTGATATCTGAATATGAATTCTGAAGTTCTGTTTTTTACCCTATAAACATACAATTTTGTTCCAGTTCAGTAGAACTAAATGCTCTTGCTAATACCCAAGTGCTGAAGTTTCGTTTTTTTGCCTCAAGAGACTCCTCAGCTTTCCCCATTTCCAATTGCTAACATCTCACTGGCCTTCAAGTCCATTTTCAACCAGTGTTTATTTGACATTTCCTAGTTCACTGAGAACTACCGCAACAAAAAGGGGTTTTCCAAGTTAAAAAAATTGCACAGACAAAAAAAAAAAAATCAACCCTGCTACAAGGACGAAGAGAATTTGCTGCAAGAGATCACGTAGGCAAACTGAAAGATGCCTGGAGGTATAGGCAGCATCCACTCTGAAGGGGAAAGAAATTGGATTGCCCAGAAATGTCCTGCTCCCCTTCCTCAGAAGAGACGTCTCTGGCAGAGGTCCCACCTACCCCCTCACTCAAAGGGCAATAATTTACCAGTAGAGCCATTTGGACACATGGCGACTTTCCAGTGATTCAAGTCCTCCAGCAAATGTGTCCTGAGAAGATGTCTACAGTGTAGGTATGATTTCAGAAGATGAATCTGGCTGAATGATTTCTTGTCTGGACTTGGCTGGAACTTTTTTCCATCTACTCTAATTCTTTTTCAGTCTAGATTTTTATGAGGATTGAATAATAAGAGTATTTAAGATGCCTCTAGTAGCCGAGATGGAGTCTTAGACAAAAGCCCTCTAAGACTGAAGTATAAATAGAGAAGAGTTCAGATGACATCATGCTGTATGCACACCAGAAGTGACCACAAATAACCTACAATAACCTTTAAAATTAGTTTTTTCCTGACTTCATAAAACAATATTTTATTTGGCAGGCATATATTGGCAAGCTCTTTCAAAAGCTCTATTTGTTTTCTGTATCCAGGAAGACACAACCACTGTTTTCACATAGGTTTCCTTCTATGCTGTGGTTTTGCCATTTTCTGCTTCTTTATGAGGGGTTGCTGCAGAATATTTCTCTTTGAGACATTTATTAAGAGCAACAAGGATATGAATGAAAAACCATCTTGATAACAATAGAGGGTGGGTTTCTCCTTCCATATGTAATGCTGACCAAATCCACAGGACAGAAGTGAAATATATCAACAGTGATATTGTTGCTTTATCCTAAAATGATATAATAGCATGCAGCTGGCTAAAAATCTACTGTAGTATATTAAAGAAAATCAGTCCACGTGCCCTTTGTGGCATTAATTAAATCCGAGGTTAAAAAGAGGATGTAACAGCATACATACCTTTAAAAAAGATATAAAATAATTCAAGCCAAACTGAGGCATCACAGAGACCAAGAAAATATAATCACATAGTTATCTCAAGGTTTATCCAGTTGTTTTAGCTTTTCGAACATGTTCACATTATAAAATAAAAGTGATGTATTTATTTCTAAATAAGTTAACATATTACGGAATCCTTTCTGATTCTGATTAATTTCCTATCACTCAGTTTTTCAAAATCTTCTTCCACTATTTCGTAGAAGAAAAAGATGAGTAAGTAAGAAATTTTTAAATATAATACAAACAAGTTATTTCCCTCATAAACAGAACTTCTAGAATAAGTCCCTATATTTTATTTTCTATTAATATTTTGCTTTCACGGAGGCACAAGAGGAAGGTTCCAATAATTAACCTTGTGCTGTTGACCTAACCAAAATTAACTGGCTACGCAACAATTTAGTTGTCCATATAAAAACAGGAAGAGAGATTTCCCCAAGTAACCCTTATTCACCATGAGAAAAACAGCTGGCCCTCTCTCTTTCCATGTAAGCCTGTGGGGCATGGATGAAAGGATGTATATTTCTGATATCCTCTCTTGTAAATGGGTGGTTTTTTTCAGTGGAAGTGTGCCAACACTCAGTTCCTGAGAGGCAGGGGCCCAAGAAAGTCTGGTCAAAATATTTAGAATTATATCTGTCTAAGGTGAGGTCTGTGAAAAGGAACCAAGTTTCCTCACCAGCATTATATGAATAATCACTGCCAAACAATAATGGAAACTTCTATCTTTTCCTCCAAAGAAAGGAAGGAAAGATTAATAAGAAGCATTGCCCTTGCAACAACAAATATCAAAGTTTTAGTACCAGGCTTTTTTGTGTCCCTGTTTTCCAGTAGTTCTGCTACATTTCCCACAGTACACTGCTGGGATTTTTTATTTTTTATTTTCGCTACGCATGCTCACACATCTGTTGCACATGTGTGATCAACCGACTAGATTTTTGAGCCAAATGTCCTGTTAAATGGACAGAGTGGGCAGAGCATTCCTCTGAGAGTTAGGCTTTGCCTCTGGTGGATTGCCGCCAAATGCAATGGTGTAATAAAGAAAAGAAATCTGCTCATTTGAATTGCATTGAAATGAACTGTGTCCTCTCCTAAAATACCATATGGTAATGATCCCTGGAGGTATGGCGCATAACACCTAGGTCTGGCAGACTCCAGTGGAAGGCCGTAAACGTCCCTGTGTAGTCAGACTGTGAAAGGCAAGATAGTTGACGAGAAGCATGCAGGGGAAACAAGAATCCTATCTGATGTCCCTCACACAACTCCAAATGAAAGAAAATAGATTGAACAAAGGAATCCAAGCAAGTCATCTTAGAGAATTCCTCCTTCTCCCATTAAAAAGGCCGTTTTTGGATCTCACCTCCAGTAAAGTGAAACCTTATGGAAAGAAAGCTGTTTCACCTGAGCAGTAGCCAGAGTTTCTTTGCAGCAAATTATCTCAATAACACTCAAGTGGATGTCTGCAAAGCAAAATGCAGTCTTCATAATCAAACCTCCACGAGAGCAGAGAGCAGATGGACCAAGTAACCCGAGACGCTCCAAGTCATGCCTCTGCCCTGCTAGCACTCTCAGTGAACCAGATCCTACCACAGGTAGAGCCAGGGACCGGCGCGCCAGTCTACAGAGTCTCCCAAGGGACACACACACCTTTTTAGCGAGGGGGAAAAGTCAGGTAACATTAGAGTATTGGTGGGGAGATAGTGCAATGTCTGGATGACGAGCAATGGAAAAGGATAGGTAAAACTTTAGGCTACAGGTCAACAAAACCCCAACAACCTTTAGTAGTTATAGAATTTTCATTTATATCAGCAGTGCAATTTGGATGCTTTCTTTCATCTTCCTTGAAAAGGAATAAATTTCCCATTAATTTAATCTAAAACAACATATACTGCATAGAAATAATATGGCAAGTAACCTCAAGACAAGATGTTATTTTTACCTGTGCACTTTTCTGTTTAATAATTTGATCATGATAGTGTACATGTGTTACTGGGGTGCAAGAATTACTTAAACTACAGTTTCTTCTCAAACTTCACTTTTCCTTTTCTAGAAGCTTCCGCAACTGAAATCTAACCATATACTTAAATACAAATTTTGGATTTATTTGTTGTTCTTAGGTTTTCTGAAAATTGAAATTTCATTTTTTCATATCAAAGGTGATTATGTTTTGATTTCCATGATTCAACTCAGTTATCATTACTTATAAAAACAGATACTGTGTAATGGAATAGTAGCCGTGAGTGCATATTGGGTACTTTTATATTGGTTAATAGTAGCTGATTTAATCTTGACCATAACCTGCAACAATAGTATTATTATCATCTTCATATTTTACAGATGAGGAAACAGGGATTTATCAAGATTTTGTAATTTGTCCAAGGTTAAAAGTAAGAAATATACCTGAGGTGTGATTCCATATTGGTTTTCCAGAGCTAACATTCTGAAATGTCTGTTACACCATCATGCTAGAGGGGTTTGGGGCCTGATTTTGTTTTTGAAATTCAGATTCTAGAATTACCATTTCAAAAATGTCAGTGCTATATTCTAAGACCATTCAAAGGGTAAAACTCTGTTTACCTCAATAATTTCATAGCATTTTTTAAAAAATCGTGTGTAACTATTTTTTTTCTTTCTTCAAATCCGAAGATTTCCCACAACTAAAGTTTTAATCGTCTCTAAATTCTGCTACTAGTAATATTATCTAAAAACTTCACTTTTTCTTCAACCTTCCTCCCAAGAAAAAAATCAAGTTTTTAAAATCTTACCACAGAATCCATTTTTCTCCCTACATCCAAGCCAACGAATGTTTCCAGTAGTATGTAGAAACCTATGAGTAAAAAGTACATACAAAAATATTTTTTGAGAAAAGGTTGTGAAAGGAGTGTCTCTAATTTAAGTCTTCATATATTAAGGTCTCTTCCTTTTCTTGTTCACAAGTCATTTTTATTGGAGGGCCTCTATGAATATTGGGATCACAAAAATGGCCCTGGAAATCAAGTAGCAGGCAGCTCACACTTCCACGGATATCCATGTTTCAGAATCCTTCTCCTAACATCAACACAGATGTTTCTTTTCTTCATTAACCATAATATCTTCAAATTTGGTACTGAAACACCAAATCAATCTTGGCCACTCTTTGTTAACAAAGAGGACACTGGATTCTGAAGCCATATTCAGATTCATACATCACCACCCTGCTTATTGTTTCAACAGAGGAGTTTTGAGGGCAAAGTGTGTGGGAAGAATATTTATCTTACTTTTGCAGATCAGAAAGCTGATGCATAGCGATTAAATTATATTTGTGAGGTCAACGAAATTATCAGCAGAAATGTGATGAGCCAACGGTGCATTCCACAAAAAGTTTAAAAATAAATTGAATTTCCAAATGAGCATGTAACTAGTATTTTATATATTCATGCCTCTCACTTCAGCTCTAATGCAGACTATAAACATTTTATCAGATTCACAGGAATTTCCCAGCCCAGTTTGCCAATTGATCTTAGAGCATAAAGTCCAAAGAAGTCATATACATCCATATTTTTTAATTTAATGAACGTGTATTTCTAAAACGCACAGAGTCATCTGTGCTGTGCTTAGTAAACCTGAGAGGACTAAGTTTATTTTTAGATAAGGACAACACTGCAGAAATACAAACACTCACACTTCTCAGTTCAGTTCTGAGAGCTATTTTCAGGCCATTGTAAGGATGTTATTATTTGTCCTAGATGGAAAACCAGGGTATCACTATTTTTCTTCCTAACCATGAAGACACTTAATGATCCCAATAGAAGCTTGATTTTTTTTCTAGGGCATGCAAAGGAACAATTCCCGTATCTCTCTGAATGTTAGTAAAATCATTAGATGTGTTTTCTCTCCACGATGCAGAGTGAATAGCTATTTCTATTAACCTATTAGCATCTCCAGGATTCTAAGAAATAAACTCTTCATCAGACATATAATCATGATCTAACAACACTCTTAAAAATACTTCACTGAAATTTCATATTTGAAGTAAAGTTAAGAAACTAATGTTTGCAGCATCTCTCTGCTGTGTGTGCATGTGAGAGAGAGAGAGACAGAGGCTGCAAATAAGCCAAAAATGAAGATTTTGCAGCTCAGCCTCGGAGGGCTGCTTCTGAGACTGTTTAGTCCAACTGCACTCTCTCCAGTCAGCATACAACGTACCGTGTGTGAAAACACTCACATATAAACAGGAATTTCAGCTCAGCACCACTTGTGCTCACTTTCTCTTCCTCTCCCCTCCCCTCCCCTCCCCTCCACCAGTCTTTTTACTTCCTAATCTGCCGAATCAAATGCTAAATCAGGAGCCATAGGCCTACAATTAGCTTTTTCAATTAAAATATAGAGTTCAAAGTTGACTCCAGAGTGAGTAATTGCTTTTGAAAACCGCAACCAGCAGGCAGCTGCCAGATTATTACAACAGTTTATTTAACCTCAAAACATCTGATCAATTTTATTATCTCAGCAGAAGGGAGATATCCTGGAGAGCAGGATTTTAAATATACTATACATCCGAGATGTCGGAGAGAAAATTAAAATTCCTCAACACCATAAATATTCTTTTGCCATCACCTTGCTGAGAAAACAAACTCAAACCACACTTTCTTCGTTTAAAAGTCAACAGAAATCAAGAACATTATGACATTCAGCTGGGGTGGAAGTGCAGTACAGGGGCCAGGAACAGACAATTTACAAAATTACAAGGTTTAAAAACATTCAAACATCCGGCTCACGATGTTTGGAGTTTTTTTATTCATCCAGAAAAGAGACACAGAGAGGGCTGCCAACCTCACCAAAACAAAAGGCTTCACGTTTCAAGAATCCTAATTGGGCTGCCCCTACACTGTCACCTTACTATTCTGAAATTTGCTCCATAGCCCCAGCAATGCTGTGGATTGAAACCTTGGGGATAGATAAATAGACTGAGGGGCTCTTAGAGCTGCTGCCTCCCAGAAAGGCACCTCTAGGAATTTCTTCCAACTCTTTCTTCCTGACCCTGCCATCCACAGATTGCCAGGGCTTCCTTTCTGATCCTTGGACTCAATCCTGCAGTGCCTCGGAAAAGCCATTGAAACGTAAGGCTAAGCAGATTGTACGGTTAACTCACCCCCATCTCTCTCCCAGTCCTCCTCAAAGAGGCAATATTGGGTAAGAATGACACCCTTTAGCAGGCTTTCTGGATTTTAATTCTAGTTTCACCATTTACTAATTACTTGACTTCTCTGCTGTGCGTTTTCTGAATCCGTAACCACAAAGCTTTGTTGTGAAGACTGAAGGATTATCATGTGTAAAGTGTTTAGATCCGTGCCTGCCTGACACAAAGTAAGTTTAGCTGTAGGTTTTTATCATTCACTCCAAGTGCAGGCTTCGGTCCCTGTCAGCTCTGGTCCTGGCCTGCCGGCAGTGTTAGCCACTGTCCATCTCCCTCCCAGCTCTGGGAGCATCTCTTCAGGTAGCCTGGAAGGAGGGTTCTTCTGATGCTTCGCTTTGAGATCGCGTAATTAGAAAGCTTTGCTATAATCACCTGCCTCTCCCATTTACAGGAATTTAACCATCATGAACAATGTCGCAGAAGGACCCAGAACACAAGTAACTCCCAACTCTAGCCGCCACCAAAGCACATCATCATCACTTCTACAGGGTGTGAGGAGACACTAACACACATCTCTGCGTTGGAAGAGCGTTAGCCTTGCATCTTTTCTGCCCATTCCAACAAACGCCAACATGACAGAAAAATAAATCTTCTCAGGACAGTCTAGAAAGCATTCTAGGGAAAGGAATCAGTCAAGCCTTCAAAAAAGATACCTCAGTGTCCCTGAAAAACATAAGAACACCATCCAAATGCTTATTTTGTGCGTGTTTTATTTTCTGTTATTGTCTTTTATGTCTATCCCCCAAAGCCATTCACTTTCCCCTCTGGAACCACTGTAATGCATTTGATATCCTTGAAGTACTATGAATTCTTATCTAATATGTATCATTTCATGTGTAATTTAATATAAAGTGTGTTGATTTACAACCTAACAATCAACAATGTTGGATTTATGAAGATTTTGATTCATTACATTTATCACTTTTAATCATTCCACCCTGTTCTAATGATATCATCATGTTATTTTGTCTTAATTTGTTGCTTTTAATTACCAGGAGTACTCCAGAGTGTATGCCTAGTACATTTTGACCTAACCACTTTATGCTTGCTATTTAAGTTTAAAAAAAAACAAAATTTAACATCCAATAATTAATCTCATAGTCAATAAACCTGATCTCAAGTCAGAGTGATTCTGATAATTCAGTGAGGGAATTTCCCCCTCCAATCTTTTCTGTAAGAGTTTCCCACCTGAGTTATGAAGACAAATGATTTTCTTTCACTTTGCAGCCGAGATACACTGAGAAAAATGACCATTTTTGTTTTGAAATCTGCCTGTTGGCAACCAGCATGTTTTGCTGATAGAAGTATCTGTCAGAGATACTGAACAACATGAGACTCGAAACATCTCAACAGCTTTGTGCAAATCGTCAGCCATGGATAAAATGTAACTAATAACAAGCCAGCTGTGTTTTCAGTTACCTGTAGGATGTTATTTATAAAAACGTAGGAAATGCAGACGATCCCAAGGATGTTTATTCAAGTTTCTGCACTGTAGCAGAATGTAATAAAATGAAATACTGGAAACAATATAAACGTCTACTCATAGGAACCTAGGATCTAGGTAAAATAAGCGATTTTAGGCAATTACAAAAAATGAAGTAATCTTGTGTGTACTGACACAAACATCTTAAAAGTACTTTGTTAGTAGAAAAGGCAACTCACTGAAGAATATTTTTGCCCTGACTCCATTTTTGTAAAAAAAAAAAAAAAGAAAGAAAGAAAGAAATATGTATGTATAACAATGATGTGTATATACAGGATTGCACGGGCCAGAAAATATCTGGAAAGATTCACACTGCACAGAGAGAGAGCAACATCTAAAGGAAAGGGAAAACATATTTGTTTAACTTCAATTGTTGTATTTTCTTGCCATGCGAGTTGTTTGCTTTTGATATTTATTTTTTACCCTTCAGTACCATTTGCATATTTTCCATTGTTTACAACCAATATGTATTCACTTCATACCAAATTTTTCTCAATATGAAGAAAGCTTGATAACAAAGCCTGGCTTTTGAGGTCAAAGACATGGTTTTAGTTACAAATGGGAGGAATGGAGGTGCCGACCTGGTCCTTCAAACACTGAGGGGAGGAGAGGCGGATGTGAGAAGGAGGGAAAAATCAGGTCCCGGAATCAGGCCTCTCCCAGTCACTTATTAACAGGCAATGAGCAATCACAATAACCTAGAAGTTTCCACTGTAACAAATCAGTTGCAAAGTTGTGTATTTGAGTCACTGCCCTGGAAAAAAGAAAGAAAATACTTTCCTTTAAAGAGAAGAAACAATTTTCAGTGAACTGGAGGATTTAGGGGAAAACTTCTGTGTGGCCCTTGATGCTAACAATAGGTAACTAAAAAAGGAACTCTGTTAGAAACGGTTCTTAAATAGTCAAGATATTAAGAAATTAAGTTTTTTATTAAAAAATAAATTCAAAATAACCACACACATGTGCGTCTTTTTCCTTTATGAAAAATATATACATTCAACTTAAAATGCATTTTACCATATAAAAAGTAAATATCATAATTTTTAATGAAAATTTTATTTTAGAACATCTTAAACAGTGTTTCATTGCTCGATGTTTTAAAATAGAGTATATAAATTATTTTTAGCTCTTCTCCAAATAGTCACATATAAAAAGTACAATGTAAAATAGAACTTGGAGACTAACACCAGAATTTGACCATATTTCAAATTATTTACAGAAACCAGGACAAACATATAAAATTTTAATGGAAATATGAAAGAAAACGAGTTAAAATTCAGACCACCCATTCTGGAATGAGTAGAGCTTTTTACCCCTGAGAAATACTCATTTTTTATTTTTCTAAGGCAGATATTTTATAAACTTAACAATTACGCATTTGATTTCTGCTGCTATATAACCAAAACAGTTACCCCGTGAAATTGTTAATTTTAAATGTCTGGGAATACTGTAACAGAAAATGACAGACAGGTAAATATATCGATTGTAACCATGGCAAATAAAACAACAGTAACAACACGGGACCATAAAAAATCTGGTGGTGTTTTCCCACATCCCAAGATGCTGTACATTGTTTGGTACAAATAATTGATCTTATTTTAAATTCAATACTTTTCACATTTAAACATACAAATATTAATGTTACATATTATATACCATAATAATTTTCTTGGCACAATTTTTCTGTTGTCAGACTATTCAATAAGATTTCAATGAGAAAAATATTAAGAGTATGAAAATAAATTCTTGATATTTGCACTCTGGGGGCTTACCAGAAACAAAAGAAATATTTATGATGTTATACTCCCTCTAGTGGTCATTTAGAAAATGAACGTTCAATACCTCCATGCACACTTCTGTGCGTTTTGAGCTCCGGGATTCTTTCTATATTTGGGATGGGAAGGGTCTGTGCAGGTTGTCCTCTGATGCAGGAAGGTTGGAGTTGGTCAGCTCATGCTTTGACTCCTTCAAGAAAGCTACTTTTACTAGTGTGGTATCATTGTTAGGAAGTTGTTTATACCAAATCCAAATTCCACTCTGTGAAGTACTTCTTGGGCCTCATGAAGAATCTGGGAAGTTTATTCCCTTTTCCATTTTGTCCGTCCTTACAGCAGCTTCTTGAAATGTATCTCAGTATAAGAGTAGCTACTAAACGAGTGAAAAACAATAATCTTAAGAAGCCATTTAAAAAATATTTCAGGAAGGGTTATCCCTGCATTGTTTATAATCCATGAAATTACAAACATAAAATGATTATTTTTCCTTTGCCATTACATATGCTATGCCTCATCACGTCTAAAACTGAGTGTTATACATAACAGAAAATAAGTTTATGCAGATAAATATTCACCCAAACTGTTAATTAATAATTTTTAGATGTTTCTCTTTTCATGAAACTGAGTAATTAATTTTTATTGCATGGAAGAAACTGTGTGAGGCCTAAAAGGCCTTAAAGGATTTAAAGCCCAAAGGGTGAAACAACAATGTGTGTGCAGAGTAGCATGATTTAATCAAGGAAACAGGCTCAAGACATGCCTCTGCTATTAGATGCTCAGATTTACCATCTAATTTAAAAGAAATCATACTGGAGGTTCATCAAAAATAGAACTGTCATATGATCCAGCAGTCTTACATCTGGATATATGAATATATCCCAGGAAAATAAAATCCCTATCTCAAAAAGACATCTGCACTCCCATGTTCATTGTGGCATCATTTACAATAGCCAAGATATAGAAGTAACCCAAGTGTCTGTCAATGGGTAAACAAAGAAAATATGGTGTTGTGTGTCTATACCTAATGGAATATTATTCGGCCTTAAAAAAGAAGAAAATCCTGCCATTTGAACCTGGAGGACATTATGGTAAATTAAATAAGCCGGACACAGAAAGACAAATACTGTATGATTTCACTTAAATGTGGAATCGAAATATCAAACTCACAGAAACAGAGTGGGAGGGTGGTTATCAGGGTGCAAGTTAGTTAAGGGCTACAAACTTGCATCAGTTATATAAGTTCTGCAGACCTACCGGACAGTATGGTGTCGTTAATAATGATATAGTGTGTACTTAATGTTTTATTCCCAAATGAGTAATTAAGAAGTATTCTCATCAAACACACACAAGTAAGTCTGTGATGTGATCAATATGTTAATTAGCTTGACTGTGGTCATCATTTCACAATGTACATGTACACCAAGACACCACTTTTGTGAATATGAAGTATATACAATTTTTATTTGTCATTTATACGGCAATAAAGCTGAAAAATAACATGATTCATAATGAAATTTCTACCATTATGTTCACTCTTGAGCAGAAAAATCCTTCTGCCACTTTACCTCTTGGAGCTAGCACAGCACCTACGTCTGAGTAGAAGGGTTCCACAGTGCCGTGTTTGCTATGGAAGATGAAGCTCCAGGTTGAATATTTGGGTTAACCAACCTTTATTAACTTCCATTAGAACCATATAACAAATTAATTTGCCTTTTTGAATTATCTGCTTCTGAAAGAAGTGTTTTGATGGGAAAAGGGAGTTAAGAAAGGTGTGGAGATAGATCCATGAGACATAGGACAGGCTTGGGTGTGTGATAGGAAACCTTGGCTGATAGGGCACTGTCAACACAGGATAGAAAGGAAGCGGTGAGGACACCAGAGATACACACCATCTAAGGCCAGCTCAGATCTACTCTCCTGCAAAAAGGAAAGCTTAGCCTCTTTTCAAAAGCAATGTGCTATCTACACCAGGGGAGCATTATGGGACTTTTACTAGAAGCATGACTTTTTAAGATCATTACACAATTGCCTGGTGGGAGGCAGAGGAGAGGTATCATGAGGTAGACAACTAGATGGCAGCAGATTGCATCATAGATTAGATTGTTTAGTACAAACATTGGTGTTTGTACAACTAAACAACAATATAACATGCCAAGAAATCTAAGGCAACATTTCTCAAATCATGGCCTTGGACATAAGTAACCAGGAGCACTCAAGTGCAATTTTTTTTTTCTTTCAGTTTTTGGTTGGGGCCGGTTTTGAACCTGCCACCTCCAGTATGTGGGGCTGGCACCCTACTCCTTTGAGCCACAGGCGCCGCCCTCTCAAGTGCAATTTCTACAAACACGTGCAACCCAAAGCCTGCTCACTCTGACTTTCAGGGGCACTGCCTGCTAAGCAACATATTTAACAAAAACCCCAAATGATGTTCTGAAAAGTTAGAATCACATCACAGCACCAAGTACTTAGAAAATGTCTTCCACAAGGGTGAAAGGAATGGGCCTACCTCTAAAATATCAGCCTCCACAAGGGGCATCCTCTATAAGCCTTTGCAAACACCTTAGAAACTGACATTTGAGGACCAACTCACCTTTTCTTTATTTCCCTTGTGTACAGGAAAAGAATTTGTTTTCTTTGAGTGAGTACTAGATTACAAAGTTGGCCAACATTGAAAAGCTGTATTGTAAAATATTTCTCTCTAAATTCTAAAACCACCTCGATCTTGGGGAAAGCCAAGGGTGAAACTGAGACCAGTGAAAGAATGAGCAGCTTTAGATCTTTCCTTGGGTTAAGTCACAAAATGTGCCAATAAATAGCTGTGTCAATAAATTGGAAAAAAAATGGCTGTATTCACAGATTTGTTCGTTCACTCATCCAGTGAGAGACTGTTATCTAGAAGGTATTATGTTTGTTGATGTGAATACCAAGACAAACAGTGAAATTAGCATTTGATGTGCTTCCAAAAAATAACATAATGAAAAATCCAAATCTGAGTGGGAGAACTTTTCAGTAGATTTTATTGAAATATGTTAAGGATTCTATTAAGTGAAAGAACACCATCAGATGACTAGGTGAAGCTGGAGAGATGAGTTTTATTTATTTATTTCGTTAATAACTAAATAAAATAAACATGACGTTTTCCTATTGGACTCATTTCTTTATACAATCTTTTTAGAGTGTCATGATTTATTGACCTATTTAGCTGATGTTATTAATTATTTGAATGTACTGATACTTGATATCCCCAGCCTTCTCCTTGCAAATCTGGCATGTTCTGAGGAGCAGCCTCCCGTGAGATCCGCTTGCATGAATGTCTGTGTCTGGGGCTCGACTCTCTTCCATGCTCCTAGCCTGTGTGTGCGTCATCCCCCCACACTTGCCTGACTGTAAATGTGCTCATCAGCGATACCATACAGACCATGAAGGGGTCTGGTGGTGCCAAAATCTCATGAAAGATTATTCACTCAACAGGCTGTAGAGTGATTCAGCAGTTTTCTACCATTCAAAAGCAGCAGATTAAAAAGAAATCCTCCTAACAAGTGTTATGCATCTCGGAGAAGAGATAGTGTGAACAAAGTGATCTTAATAGTTGGCAGGCCTGGTGGCTCACACCTGGAATCCTAGCACTCTGGGAGCCCAGGGGAGAGGAATGCCTGAGCTCAGGAGTTCCAGATCTATCACACTGAGAAAGAGGGAGACACCATCTCTACTAATAATAGAAAAAATTAGACAGACATTGTGGCAGGTGCCTGTAGTCCCAGCTATCAGGCAGGCTGGGGCAAGAGGATCACTTAAGCCTAAGAGTTAGAGGTTGCTGTAAGCTATGATGCCAGAGCACCCTCCCCAGGGTGGCAGAGTGAGCTTTGGTCTCAAAAAAAAAAAAATCATAAAAAAACATAATCTGCATTCTGAAGAAGGTCACCTGTGGGGTATGGAAGGGCTACACAAACTTATAAATTTTATTTTCTAATCACTATGTCATCAATAAGCCTAGAAGAGAATTGACTCATATTTCTGTTTTGCTATAAGAGCATTGCAAATTAGAACATTCTGTAATGTATTGCACATAAAATACTAGATGTACGTTGAGATCCATTTCTCTTTATAAATTTTCAATATTCTCATGCCCATACTTGCACATTTGACTTCTATTTTCCCACTCATGTTGATCAATTAAACTTTCTTCTCAATCCCTTCCACTTACTTTATTCTTTAAAATCCATACACTGCAAACCTGGCATCCTTAAGTCTATACTACTGTTGGCTGTGGCCTTTCTACACATTCCAGATGAACTGTGAGCAAAATCGCCTCTACTATTCTGAGAATATATTCATATGCCATTTTTGAAATATCCTATGCAGAGACTCTGGGAATACTCAGGACAAAGAAAGTGTATCTACCTTTTGAGACCTCCTCCCTATTGTTAACTTTGTACCACTGGCCTCCTTTTGCCAGCCCCTCCTCCCTGGTGCAATGGGCAGTTCTTTAACCATGACCTCCTCTCCTTACTCCATAGGGGTAGGAATGGGTTAGAAAAGCAATTCTCAGGGGAAGGGGAACAGAGGGGAAGAATGTGGTAGGAAGTTTGCATTGTTCTAAAAATTATGTTTAGTACTATAGTTTTATGTCTTAGAAAAATATTTTCATGAAAACTTCAGAAAGCAAACGATAAGACTTCTTTGCTGGTGTATTAGTGGTTTATTGTTGCTCTAATAAATTGCCATACACCTGGCACCTTAAAACACCACTAATTTATTACTTTCCATTTCCGTAGATAGAATGCTGGGGTACATCTCATTGGGCGAACGTCCTGGTATTTGTAGCAATGCATTTTTGGAGGCTCTGGAACAAATCTATTTCCTGGCCTTTTCCAGCTTCTAAAAGACTGTCACATTCCTTAGTTCGTGGCTCCTTCTTCCAATTTCAAAGCCAACAGTGCTGCGCCTCTGACTGTTCTATACTTATTCCTCCCGCTGACTCTCCTCCTGGTCTCTATTTTCACTTTTTATGGACCCTTGTGACCACTGGGCCCACAAACTCAATCCAGAATAATCTATTTAAGTTTGTCTGAGTAACAACTCAGATTTCATCTTCAACCTAAGTTCTCCGTTGCCATGTAGGGTCATGTATTTGCACATTATGGGGATTAAGATGTAGGTATCTTGGGAAGGGGCATTATTCCGCCTACATTCACTAGTGAGGATATGATGACATGGTAATTATTTATCATGGAAGTGGTGCCCCATTAAATGGAGATGGAAAATGCAAACCAAAAAAAAAAACACAATAGAACACAAAATATTTATGTTCATTAGTGGATCACTGGACTGAGAAACTGAACATCATTGGCTTAGTACTAATATTAACTGTTCACATGGTAGTTTGATAGAAAGGAAGAGGCAAAATGTGTGAGAGTCTAAATTTTAGTTTTAACTCTTCAGCCAAGGAGCTGTGTGTCCTTATTGAAACTTTTCTCCCTAGAAATGCAATTCAAAACCATTTTAAGATATTACCTAACCCCAGGAGAATGGGCTCTCAGAGCTGCAGATACTGGCGTGGATGTGGAGAGAGAACACTTTTACACTGTTGGTGGGACTAATACAACCTTTTTGGAAGGAAGTATGAAAGAACTCAAATTAGAAGTCCCATTTGATCCTGCAATCCTATTACTAGGCATGTACCCAGAAGAAAGAATCCTTTTATCATAAGGACATTTGCACTAAACTGTTCATTGCAGCTCAATTTACAATTGCCAAAATGTGGAAACAGCCTAAATGCCCTCCAACCCAGGACTGGATGAACAAGTATACATATTCCATATGTATACTATGGAATACTATACAGCCATTAAAAGATGGAGACTTTACATCTTTTGTATTAATCTGGATGAAGGTAGAACACATTTTTCTTAGTAAAGCATCACAAAAATGGAAAAGCAAGAATCCAATGTACTCAATTATAATATGAAGCCACTAGACAATCTAATACATATTCATATAAGAGAAAAACTCAAATCAATTCAAGGTAGGGGGTGGAGGAACTAGGGAGGGGAGGGAGGGAAGAAGGTGAGGGATGGGGGTCACAGTATATGCACACCTCTTGGGGTCAGGGTACAATTATAAGAGGGTCCTTACCTAACAAATGCAAACAGTGTAACCTAATTCTTGGTACCCTCGAAGAACCTGAACCAATAATTTTTTTTTTCTCTCTGCAGTAGTGTCCTCTATGAAATAAGCCAGTAACCTGATGATACAAAAAACAATCAAATGATCTCAAGGTTGAAAGAATATAGTTTAAATGTTCCCAGGAGTTTGTACTTTAGAGGACATCAAGACTTTAAAATTTGCATCATTCAATAGTTAGGAAAGGTATCCCTTGCCCTTAAATTTCAACCCATCTGAAGAACAGCTATTTCACTTATGGAACATGATACAAAATGATAGAGAAAACATTGTTTTTCCATATTTTTGATGACTATTGACCAATTTCTCTTCCTTGCCTTCTTGTACTAAACTATAAATTTGTTAGATAGGCATCACAAATAAGCTACAATGGTCATGAATGTGAATGGCTACAGAAAACATGCAAGAAGAAGGCAGAGTGTGATACGCTAAGGAATAGTGGGGCCTGTGGAAAAGTGGAATGTGTGCCCCTCTATGAAGGGATAGCTACTCCTCAGGTTAAGATTACTTGCCTTGTAAGAAAAAGGCCAGCCCCTTATTGCTAGATGGCTGCATTTTTTTTAAATAAAATTTCCTGATTTACAAATGTAGGCAACTATTTCGTATCTTTAATACAGATATGATAAAACAGATCTGTGGGATAAACCCAGTGGGAGGACTTTCCAGTCTGTAAACTCTGCCTAGGTTTTTAGTCCAAAATAATTTTAAAGCTAAATGCTATAAAATAATGTTATTCAACATTATAATACTTCTTAACATGCTTGTGAGAAAGAAAAGACATAAATTATGTTATTAAGTTTTGGACTGGGCAGTATTATTTTTTGAGTCAATATTTTTCAAATATTTCTCCAGATTAGTTTTGTGATTTTATATTAATCATAGAAAACTCAAAATCAGTGTTTTTCAATGTTTTTATCTCGCAGCACACTTGAATCTATAAGCTTCCACAGCACACTTAAATGATGTTGATACAAAAAAAGTAAAAAAAATATATGGTTACTGTGCTTTGAACTTCTTTCAAAAATAATTTAACTAATTAACTTTAAAATTTTTGGCAGCACACCTAAGATCCTTTCATAACATACCAGTATGCTGTGACACACAAGTTGAAAACCACTGCCTACATGAACTTTTGTAGTGGAGAAGCATAGATCAAAAACAATCTGGATATGAGACAGAGATAAGAGGAAAGATTTGCTTTGTGCTTATCACAAGAAGATCATTCTTGGTATCTCTGAGTGCAATGGTAATAATCGGACGCTGAATGCTGGGTTTTAATGTCAGTATCAATTTAAAAGATACAGCATATTTTACAACTTCTGTGACAGAGGAAAACCTGAAACACACACACATATGTAACAGAGGAATGTACATTGTATGTAGGGACAGATGTGCATAGACTTTATTTCTCTGCTAAACACAACACAGGGCACATGTGGACGTCCAAACACGAGAGCAAATTCTACCACCAGATGGAGCTGAACTTCCACTAAAGCCACAGACACACAAGGAGGGTTTCAAGAACCTATTTGAATTCTTTGTATACCTCAGGGAAGCATTCAAGGAAAAAGGTAAACTTCAAAGAAAATCGTGTGTTTTAAAAGCCTGTTACAGATGCCAGTGACCACAAGACTTTATTTTTCAGAAGAACTCACTTGATCGGGGGCTAAGTGGCCACTCAAATGATTTGAAAATGGACCTCCTTCCTCTCTGTTCTTTTTCCCTTTCTATGAGAACGTTGTTAAATTCCTATATATCTAAGTGCCCAACTTTAAATAAAAACTATAGATCATCACTGTAACAGAGCCTAAGAAGTAAAATTACCAAAAGACATAGCTCATGTTAGGTAGAGATTGAACTCTAAGTAGCACACTAGCGTGTATTCTCCATTAGGTGAAATGAAATATAGCACAGAAATCCCCTAGTGTAGTGCCTGAAATTAATTGTCAAATACTAGTGAAAGTTACTTCTACCATAGTCTCTAAGCAGACAATCATTTAATGACTAATCTCTACCAAATCAATGTCCTACGTGTCTGTGAAATGCTCATAGTATGTGCAAAGTGTGGCTGGGCCTTACAGAGCAGCCAGTTGTACGTCAGGACATGGTGTTTGTCCTTTAATTGAGAAGAAAACACGTTCCACAAATCAGTGTATCCCAACTCACTGTGTAAACTGAGGGTTGACGTGTGAGTTTACAGTCTATAAAGACTTATTTTTATATTTGGCTTTCATATGAACCTGATTCCATTTATTTTCACATATGGAGGATGGACAGGAATGGGTGTTACGATAGCATCCCTAGTATGATTTTCAATTCTTGGGGGACAGATGTATTCTAAAATATTTTAGGGGGACACTGATTATAAGTTCTAAGCTATATTGTGACAGGAATTTAACATCATTTCAATTGACTAAAATATTGATATTTATCTAGCTTTATAAACTATTCATTTTTTTTCAAATTACTAATGTCATTCAATTGAAGAAGCATAGAGTTTAATATACTTTGACTCAGCTATTTTTTGTAACTTTTGTGTATTATTTTCATCTCTTGAGACATTTTCTGTACAAATTTCTGATCACTATTAATTAAAACACTTAGATAATACAGAGTTTTTCTTCTTAAAAATGCAAAAATAATTTATATTCACCAGAACTCATTTTAAGATACTTTTATGCATATAAGGACAAAATACAGATAAATAGCTTGAAGGAGAAATAAGCCACCAAAGCTTATATGAGAAAGGTCTGGAAGGATGGATCTGCTTAACAGACAGATGATTTTTGAGGCCAGAACTGAACTTAACAAAATAAAGACAAAATTTTTTGCCATACTACTTTCAACAAAGTCTCTTCTAATGACACTCAGTTGTTCTCCTCAAGGGGAGTTAACCAAATGGCTGATATAATGTTGAAGCCTGAGCACATTAACAGCTTTTCTATAACACTAAATTATTAGCATAGTCACTGTGTCCGTAGGTCTTACTTAGCTCCCATTACTGTGGGAGCTTCCATTACTAAAGGAACAGAGAGAGATAGAAAAGAGGCTCCCTGAGCAGGAATGGCAATGAACACTATAGGAAGGATGGGGATTCCATCGACAGAGGGGAGGGAATGTGTTCCCAGTAAGAGCAAGAACATCAAAGTGCACGATCTGGAAGGGGATGAGCATGTGTGTGTGCAGTCAGGAAGGCACCGTGTCTGGTTCCACTGCAGGTGTGTGTCTGCCCAAGATTAGGTCTTGATGACAAATGGTGAGGTGGACTGCAATAATGGAAGATACAGAAACAGAAAAATGGGGGGTTACTTGCTAGAGAAGTAGATCAGAAATTTAAGCTGAGGAGAGCATTATTTACAAAGCTTATAGAAAAGAAAGAAAATTTGGGAGGCTCATTCAGTATTGAGCCTGCCTTTCAATCTTTCAAAGCCTGCTTAACATCTTTCATACCTGTCACCGACATTTATTATTCTAGGTTCAAAGAAAATGAAGATGTAGAAAATATGCCTTCTACTCTTTTCTTTTTTTTTATTTTTTTTTTGTTACTCAGTTGAGCTAGAAAGTTCAACTGAGGCACAGTGGTAATTGAAAGAAAAAATGAATGGAAACTGGAAATAAAACCAGAGCAGTACAGGCAGTGTGAATGGAGAGCAAAGGTAACCTACACAAGTTTTAGGGTAACAAGAAGTTTTATTTAGAAAGAACAAAGAGAAAGTTCAGAATACTTCCAATGAGAGTTGAAAGTCAGTCCCTCTCATGATAGAGAGAAAGTGAAAGGGCCTCTACTTTTTTTTTTTTTAATTAGAGGTAGAGAAATGATTTTCTGAAGTACCCATGTGGGTCACCAAATGACAGGTTTGGAAAATGCTCAGTTGCCCCAGAGGTGCTGCTCTCAGGATGAGAAAAGAATTTCCCTAGGCTAAGATTAGAATATAAAAGCATTAAGTTTATTCTATATTAGAAGGAAGAGAGTGGGGCAGAGAGATGAGAGAGAGAAGGGAACAGAAAGCAGAGAGTGAGAGAAAGGAAGATGGGAGAGAAAAGGAGGAGAGAAGGGCCTGGCATCCCAAAGAAAGGAAGGAAGAATGCTGGCAGAGACCCCACTCTTACTTAAGTTGTCTAGTATTACAATGCTGCAAGTTCTATAATAAAGTACATGTAGGGATTGTGTAGATGAAGGAGGAACCACTGCTTGTACAAAATCTAACAATAGGGGAAAATCAGGCAGCGACATTGTGTTCAAGGACAAGGCAGAAGATGAGAGTGGGGATCAGGGAGTGGTGAGTGACTTGTTGGAGTGTGTGGCACACAGGGTGCGAGGGGCTTGGAGTGATGAATGTGTAGACGGTATGGATGGCAGGAGGAGAAGAAAGCCTAGATTCAATGGGTGGATCAAAGAAAGGCATGAGGAATGTAGAAAAGGATCCAAAAGAAGGGGAGTAGTAGCAAGAGGCAGCAGCATTGACGAAGACATGAACCTGAGGGCCACGTGAAGCTTACGGGAGAAAACTGAAGAGATGGCCCAGTGTAAACACATTGTTCAGTAGGTGATAGAGGACATAAGACTGGAGTCATGTGATACTGGTTGGAGGCATGGGTTTGTAGGGGACCAGAAACCTGCATGGAGGAGAGAGGGTTCACCGTCTGTACCCCTCACCTAACACTTGATGGACAGAAGGCTGGGCTTCTGGACTCATTCCTTCATGCTTTGCTCTCTGTTTGTTTTCCTCTTTGTATTTAAACCTTGTAGCCTGATTTATCATCCCTTGCCTCAGGGTTTGGGGAAGGAAGGAAAGTGGGAAGAGCCTAAAGTGTCAGGTGCTGCTGTTCTGTGGCAAGACAAAACCCAATGGTTGGTACTGGTCATTCCCGGGGAAGGGAAGAGAGTAGGCAGTGTGAGCAAGCTGGGGTGGAGAGAGGCTTAAAGATTTCAAAGAGGGTGATGGGACTCAGAAGGGCAGGGACTACGTTGTGTTTCTGCCCCTGCCCCCTGGACCTGAAGGGACAGGGGGGTCCTTGGTGCTCAACAGTAAAGACCGATGGCTGAGAACTGAAGGGACAGTTCTGATGCTTTAACACTGCTTTAGACCCAATGTCTTTATATACCCCTGAGGGACTTTTCTTCTGACCCACAGGATCAGGGCTTGAATTCAGGGATAAGTTGATTTTTTAAGAACAGATACTTTTGAATTCATATGAATTGAGATTCCACACATTGCATACACTTTAGTGGATTTTAAAACTATCACTCGATTTATATATTCTCTTTCCCTTGCTGAGCAAGGCTGTAAATTACTCAAGGTTTATATCCCACTAGATAAAGGATTAATATCAGGAATTATGATACAGCTACTAGAGTAGAATCAAATCTTAAACCCAAAAGGGACCTGAGCATGTCACTGTCATTTTTAATTAAAGCAGGAGGTAACCAGATCAGTATATCTTAATGCCTCAAGGAGCTTACATCTTAACAATGAACTTGAAAGTGAACAGAGATAAATGAATAGAAGAATCCAATATGTATCATAAGTGGAGGTCCCCACTGGAGCTGTGTGCATATCAAAGAGGATATGTTGCCTGTAGGAAAGTTTAGGGAAGAAATTTAGTAGGAGCCTCAGCCAAATCTTGAGTACTAAGGCCATAATGTGACAGAGAATTCTCTGTACCTCCAGATGCCAGAAGATTCTCTCCCCTAAGTTCCTGTCAGCACCTCACAATATTATTTTTGCCATATACTATTTCCCACTGTAATTTCTGTCTTCCTCACCTTTCCAGAAATGTCTCAGGAAGAGTAGAAATTCTGCCTTTTATCATTTTGTAGAACTTCCACAGAATCTAGAGGTCTTGGTCTTACGTAGTAAGAGATCCCCAAAAATAACAGGGCCGGGGCTTGGTCTGCTACACAGTTCCCATGTGACTTCCTTGGAACCTGGCTAATGCAGAGGATCTCGTGTGACAGACACCCAGTTATTTCTGGAGCAGCAAGTGATGAGGCTTAGGGAAGCCAGCACTCCCACCAGATAAAGAGGCACCAGGAGAAGCTTCCCCATCTGAAATCTCACCAGCCTTTTTATTATGTTTCAACATTTACAATATAGCATGAGCTAATTCATCACGATTACTTAGGCATCAAGGAAACTATGTCCCCATATGTGACATATGGGTGGTCTTGTGAGAAAGATCTGAGGGGAAGAATGTGTAGGGGATTGGGCAAATGGTCTGGGTTAGTTAACTTTTAAATGGGAACATATACTGTATGGGGGGAGATCTTAATTATTTTTTAATCTATACTGCTAATCTATTCCAACCAGCCCAGACAGCTGCTTTCTAATCTAATTGTCTAACTTGTTCAACACTTGTTAAGTGTCCCATTCTTGCTGCCGTCTTCAGTTTCTAAGATAAGGAGGCAGGGTCTTGCCCTTTGTACTCCTTATAAAGGCTTCACTGCTTTTCCCCTGTGTAATGTTTCTAGTGATTCTAGAGTCCCTTCCATGTTGTAATTGATATAACAGTGTAAGGGGAATCCAAAAAATATAATCTTTCAGGACTGGTCATGGCAGGTACTAGCTACAAGCCTCAGACTCTGATGTAACACGAATGTGTGTTCTCAAGAAACTTACATCAGATAATGTGAAAATTACTTGGTAAAGAATAAAACACAGATTAATGGCAATTATTATTAAATAATTAATTTGTCTTCAGGATACTCTTTTACAATAAAGATCATAGAGATTTTATATAGGAAAAAGAGTCTTGTACATACTTTGCCATGATTATGTTACTTGGTAAAATTGTTTAATTTATTAGAATCAAAAATTTCTCTCAGTTAAATAATATATTTTGGAAAAAATATTTTTTAAAGTATTATAGTTGATTGTGGCTGAAACTAAAAAGCCAGACTTTAGAGAAAGCATCAGTATCCACACTAATTTGTATTTATATGTGAGCATATTTCTTGTAAAGAAGGGATGACAGTGCTCTCTAATCTCATCTAATCTTGATGTCATGGATAACGCAAGTCCTTTGGCTAGCAGGACTTGAAGAGATAGCTGAGATTAGGTATTGCTCATCCTCTGGTTTAGTAGTAGATGAGCTCAAACATCCAGGGAGCTGAAACATTTCTGATAGTGAGGCAAGTGGATGGAGGCCTCATGTGAGTGGCAAGGCTCCCTTTGCTTCTCTCTGGCAGAATACACGTCCCTCTTGCATAGAATGATTACTGACATTTTAGGGAGACTCTAGCCCTGACCCTACTCAGCTGAATGCTTCTGAGATTAAGCTCTCTGAGAGAGCTGGAAGACAGTCCACAACTGATGCTCAGGATTCAAGGACACCCCATCGCCTTGGGGCCACACGAGGATGGTTAAGTCCAGAGGTGGCGGCATCAGGCAGAGTGGCTTTTTAATGAAAAAACCTGATGGTTCTCATGAGGGTAAGAACATGGTGACAAAATGAAAAATGAAACTGAGGAGCTTATGCAATTGAAATTGCTGGGGAGTATACTGTGAGTCAGGTCAGTTCCTGACAGAAATGATGTGAGCTCATATTATAAGAAATGGGGTTTAATAAAAAATGGAGGTGCAATCTCATATTTATGTCATGGGATAGTGGTACTACCAAAATAATAATAATCAATTAAAGAATGTGTCCAATGTGCATCACCAATGAGGATTATCACATACCCATAATTACTCTGTGTAAACATGTATTTATTATGCTTAAGATATATTCATTTGCTCTATTTTCCCACTTTACTAAATCTGAAGTGGGTTTTACAGACTACAGGCACCTGATCTCTAGAAGTGCATACCAAGCAGAAACTCACACTGCAATCGTTTTAGGACTCTAAGAAAATGCTCATCTGAACAAATACACTTTTTCCCTTCTATTTCTCTATGCTCCTCTTTCTCTACACACACACACAGAGATTCATGGAACTATCATGCTGACAAATCAAACTTGTGGGTTGTCTTCCTTAAGAAAGTTTTATATTTAAGTTTTAGCACTGGGTGAAAGGTGATGTGAAGAGCAGAGAAGGCCACGTGACTCCTTATCTCTTCCCAACACGGTTTTCAGTTTATACGCTGAGATTGACAGTTCTGAGAAAAGTATACATCAGAAAAGCTCCAGAGGAAAAAAATCTCCCGTCTTTCAAAACATCCTTCACTGCATTCATTGAATTAGGCAAATATAGTCATTAATTCCTTGTTAATGACAAAGATAAATAATTTGCATATTATAGTGTGCTAGAGAATATAAAGTGGTGGCTTCAAGTTGAGTGGCTGTTTGCTATAAGCAATTAAAAGTTAGTAAAACCAAAAAGAGAAAAAATCCCATTTAGGCAATGTACATCGGCTTGGTAAGGAATAGTCTTTTGCATAACCTCATGATTAACCCAACTTTTAATATTCATAAGATTCCCAAACCAGAGCCAAGAATAGTTGGTCCATAGTTGCTTCTCCCTGCTATCTTATCAGATAGTGTATTTATCCTCATTTATTTTAAATTCCTGATTTATGGCAGAACTTGCGGATATTCCCACTGGGATCCTAAACATTCATTTTGTTTACATATTTTGGCCTCTTTCCAGATTTTTGTGAACGTTAACTGATCCAAGAAACAAATAGGCGGAAATGTCTTTGAATAGCATTCTTTTACCATAGGGTCATACATATCTCCATTCAGTAAAACAGGCAATTGAATTCCTGACCCAAGCAGTTCAATAACACATTTTTAAAACTCAGGTGGGATTACAGAGAATAATATTCTATTCAGACTAGAAAAGAAAAAAAAAGCCTATGACCCTAACAAGGTCTTAAACACACACACACACACATACAGGATGGAGAAGAAATTCCTCTCAACTATTGAACAAAATTAGTTAGCACTCAGATTTTATCATTCTGTTTCCTCCTTTTCCTCAAAGGGATGTTTTGTTATCCACTTAGACCTTCAACTAAATTAAGGACTCCAATGCATATAATAGAAAAGAAAAAATATAGAAATAAAAACTGACATACCAATAACTGCCATATCAATATTTAGAATTGGTAGATTCTAAATAAAGACATAAAAAATATATAGAAATAAAAACTGTCATAACCATATTTCAATAGTGCACGTTAGGGGGTAGGACAAAGAACACATAATGGATAGCTCCAAAATGGCAAAACTCCAGAAACCTGATTCAGTTAATCTACTAGATGTTTTGCCAAAATTTATCCAAATAATACAATCATTATGGTCTACATACTAATGGAAATTCTTATGAAATGGCCTAAATGTGGAATCTCAAATCATGCCTTCACTCAGGTCAAAAAGATCACCAGGATTTTCTTGTTGAAGCTTTGCCTCTAGGCTCAACTTTAATGTTGCAGAATGGAAAATAACAGAATGCATCCACGTAAAATTCTGGATGTAGATTTAAATCAGACTTTTTAAACCTTAAGAACAGTACATCCTATTTGTGATTCAATTCCCTAAAATATTGTGTAAAGCTGCCCAGGCACAGTGGCTCATGCCTGTAATCCTAGCACTCTGGGAGGCCCAGGCAGGAGGATCCCTCAGGAGTTCGAGAAATAGCGAGACCACATCTCCACTTAGAACAGAAAAATCAGGCATTGTGGCAGGTAACTATAATTCCAGCTACTCAGGAGGCTGAGGCAGAAGGATCACTTTAATTCAGAAGATTGAGGTTGCTGTGAGTTCAGCTGAGGTTGTGGCACTCTATTTAGCCTAGGCAACAGAGTGAGACTGTCTCTCCAAGGGGAAAAAAAGAAAAGAAAAGGAAAGGAAAAGGAAAAAGAAAGAAAGAAAGAAAGAAAGAAAGAAAGGGAAGGGAAAGAAAGGAAGGGAAGGGGAGGGGGGAGGGGGAGGGAAGGGAAGGGAAGAGAAGGGAAAGGAAGGGAGGAAGGAAGGAAAGGGAGGGAAGAGGAAGGAAGGAAGGAAGACCCATAGATGTCTCTCCAGGAAAAAAAAAAGAAAGAAAAAAAGAAAGGAAAGGAAAGGGAAAGGAAGAAAGGGAAAGGAAGAAAGGAAGGGAAAGAAAGGAAGGGAAGGGAAGAGGAGGGGAGGGGAGGGGGAGGGGAGGGAAGGGAAGGGAAGGGAGGAAGGAAGGAAGGAAGACCTGGCCAAAGAATCCATTCTGGATTCCCAAACTCAGTTTGGCTTCCAGTGTGTTGGGTGATCCTGAGTCCTTAATCTCTGCATCTGCCAGCTCGTAGTGAACATATTACAAGGTTAATACAGACCTACCTTATTGAGACACTACAGGGATTAATTAAGGTTAAATAAGAATAAAAAATATTGCATTTGACAAGCCAGGTTTCATCTATACTGCCAAACAGACACAGATATTTTAACAACTGTTGAGATTATTTGGTAGCACCCTAAGTAGAGAATTAATTTGCATAATGCATTTCAGCTGTGAGGACGTTTTTAAAAATCAAAGATTTCAGTGTTTCAGATGGGAAGGGAGAAACAATCTGGCTTCACTCTGGCCGCACTCATCAAACTGAACATGATTCAGGCCCAAATCTTCCTATTGAGCAAACAAGGGTGAACATACATGATGAAGGGAATCCCATGACAAGGGAAGATTTCCTTTCTTATTCTCAGATCCTTCCCTAGACCTTCCTTTCTCTTATAAAGATGGTAAATGGATTGGAACTTTTCATATCTTGCTGTGTTGCTGAGGCGCAAATGGCTACATGCCTGCTTCTTGTAGATCCAGAAGTATACACTTCTTCCAGTTCATCTCCCATTTTCATTATCCGAGTATCCTATCATTCATTGCCTGAGGAATTCCAACAGTTTTAGATCTCACACAGATGGCACTGGTAATCATCTTATATGGGCATCAGTCTTGGTTGATTTCACCAGTACGTACACATCCAAGAATGTTCTAAATTCTGTCAGGGGTGATGATGGGCAAAGGAAAGGGAAAGGTCAGAAACTCTGAAAAGTAATGGACTTTACCCATTTTCTTTCTTTTGCTTATTAAAGGAAAAAAACCTAAAACTCCCATCTTTGAAAGTCCTTCATTAAGGAGTCTTAAAATGGTATGATTTGTACAACTATATAATACAGTGCTTAGGAATATAGGATATGAAGCTAAATAACCAAATATGAATCCCATTTCTCCTACTTGCTGTTAAGTTGACTTTGAATAAGTTTTTCAGAAGGCATATGTCTTTTTCCCCCATCTTCTAAATGGCAATGACCGTACTACATAGCACATAGTTATTATGAAGAATAAAGAAATTCTATACATGTAAGGAACAAAGAACAGTTTTGGAAACTAGTAATAATAATTCAATAAATGTTGGCTATTTTTATTATCTATTTTAAATGCTCATTTTCTTAATTCATTATAACTTGAGATCAAAGACAGTTTCACCTCTTTTGAAAACTTTTCTCAAATATTCAGTCCTATTTTTATCCTGTAGAAATTTCCAAACAGGGAATGTGTTAGCTGCAGAACCCTCCAGTACTTTGGGATCATTGCCCTAACAATTTTCCAGTAAGCATTCTGCCTTCAGAAACACACGAGACTTGTGAGGACAAATACATTCTATATTGCACACTGCCACAGATTTTCTTTCCTTAGTTACCAATTGGCATGCAGTGAAAAGACTGAAAACTTAGTACTATGAGAAAACAATGAGGATTTATTCAGCTGTGACATGTCTGCTGGAGGTCAACTGAACTGGGCTGGGGAGCTCTGCTTATCTCAGCTGAGCCTTTCAGCCATTTGTGGCTTAGCAGGTAGTCAGCTGACTAGGTCCTTGTCTTTCTCCTGGATGTGGCACAGGTAGGCTGGGCACGTTCTTCTTGTGGTGGTGGCAGAAGCAGAAACACAGCTCTCTCTAATGCCTAGTCTCCATGGCACACTGCCACTTCCGATTCACTCTATGGTCAAAGCAGGTCACATGATGTAACCCAAAGTCAAGAAGTGAATACATTCCTCCAGTGGAAGGTAAGGATAATAATTCTGAACAATAATTCAACTCAATAGAGACATTGTTACCTAATCATGATCCTTGTTTGACTGTGCTTGAGTACAGCTTTGATACCCTTAGCGGCCACTATAATTACCGGGAAACCTGCTAGCAATGAGGTGAAGAGGAGAAAATCTAATTGAGACTTCTGGTTTTATAATTTTTTAATACTTTTTATAGAATAATAGCCCTGGAATTCAAATTCTACAATATAAAGTATCACATTAGTATATGTATTTTGAGAATGTTACATTTAGTTTTTCAAATGTGATTTAGTTGAAAAAATATGTACATATACACTAAACATAAATGAAAATGCCATTTGATTTTAAAATATAATTTACTTACATGTTACTTATTTTATGAAGAAAACATCTAGAGTCTTTAATAATAGTATTTTACTTGTAAATATGCACATAATATTCACAATTTTGAAGCCAACATGTACAGAACATATGTAAATGCTACAATGCCAAACACCACTTACATAGATACTTGAAGTTCACTGATCTTAAGCCATACTGACAATCTTTCATTTATTCTGTTTATTTTCAAGTTAAACTTTTATATAACTTCAGTCTTTCTTCTCCCAAATAGTTTCCTGAACATTTTAATTAAAATGTTATGATTTATGCTTTTGCAAATCCATAGTTTCAATATTGAAGTAAAATTTACAGATTTTAATGTAAGAGAATGTTCCACAAATTTGATTTTTGTAAAATGATTGCTGTATTTAAATAAAGTAAAATTTAATAGTTATAATAAATTAACATGGGAGAAAAGTTTTCTCTTTAAACTAGTGCAAAATGTTTAACGTGATCACAGTAACAATGGCTTTGACAGAACACAGGGGTCTGTCTCTTATCGGTAGGTAAGTATACCTGTAACAAGTCATTCTCTCAAATTAAGCAGTTTTATGAGGGGAAAGAAGTCCTCTTAACAGTATGTCTCTATCTAATCATTGCTCACACTATGTTGAATTCCTAAAAAGACTAATTTTAAATTGCATTTAACTAAGAAGCAAAAATTTAGAAACACAATAAATAGTCTTTCCACAAAATTTTCCACAGCTAGAAGCAATTTCAGCAATTTGGAGGCCTAATTACCATTATTTTAAAAGAGATTTTAGATACTTTACTAAAGAGAATGTTCTCCAACTCAGTCTAGGTTAATACAAAAGATGTAAGGTCTCCATCTTTTTTATGCCTGAGTAGTATTACATGGTATACATATGCCACAGTTTATTAATACATACATGGGTTAATGGGCACTTGGGTTGATTCCGTATCTTGACAATTGTAAATTGGGCTGTGATGAACAATCTAGTGAAAATGTCCTTATGATAAATGATTTTTTTCCTTCTGGGTGGATGCCTAATAATGCGATTGGAGGGTCAAATGGAACCGTACTTTGAGTTCTTTGAGGATTCGCCATACTTCTTTCCAAAGAGGTTGTATTAGTTTATTGTCCCACCAACATGGAAAAGCAAGTATCTAATGTCCTCAATACTAATATGAAGCCAGTAGAAGAACTAATACAGGCCCACACAAGAGAAAAACTCAGTTTGAGTCAAGTTGGGGGGATGGGGGGAGCAAGGGGGAAAAGGAGAGGAGGGTGGGTGTTTGATGTGCTCTCACCTAACGGGCACGATGTAAGGGTACACAGCACACCTCTTGGGTGAAGGGCACAAGTAAAACAGGGACCTTACCTAACAAACGCAAACACTGTTTGATCTAAAATCTAAATAATAATAATAATAAGTAAAAGATATTTTGGAAAATAAAGTGAGAATAGACAGCTTTTCCTGAAGTAATTAAATTTACAGAGTAGTGATAAAAATAACAGCAAAGTTGCTTCTGGATCTCTTAATGAAAGGATTTATCTTCATAAGACAATGATTCTGGCCATTCCTTTCACCCTTAGCTATTGTATAATTTATGCATGTTGGAAAGATTGCTGGAAAGCCAAAAGTTCTAGGATTTTCATCGGGTTTGTCCACCGTCTCCATTCCTTGTCCATTCCTCCAGCACTCTCCGAGAGCCTCTGCCTTGTGTCTCCCAGACTCTCTTTTGGAAATCTGCCAGGAGTCATTATTAGATGGTGATACAAGGCAACACTTATTCTCAGTCCTGAGTTTAAGCCCTTCCTTGTTACCATGCAGTTACTTGACTTTTATCAAGCTAATTTAGATTCCTGAGCCCCAATTTCCTTATCTAAATAGAGAAGGATGTGGAGATTTCTTTCTCATTTTCAAATGCTGTCAATTGCTTTGTAAACTGTAAGATTGAAAGTCTATAATTATTTTTTAGGCACATTTAATATTATATTAATGCTACTTAATTACACTAAGTGTCTCCAATTGCCTAGGGTAAAGTCATATTAATTACCCCAGGATAAATTCTTGTCTGCTATGATATTCTTTTATTAAGTTGAAATCTATGTCAATTCAGGCAGGGCCCCGCAGAGCAGGGTGATTTTATTGCGCCATACATATGCCCAGCTTCCTGCTGCCTTCTTAAAGGCACTCTTTAAAACCTTGACAACATTTCCTCTTCTGCCTTTATGAGTACTTTCAAAGTCTTAAAATATTTCAGGCATAGGGTAAGGACTTTGCAACTGCGCCTTTCAACGCCTTTTACCACATAGTTAACTACCTAAACAGGCACAGGGACATTAGACCCAAACTACACATTGCCCACATATTTTTATCCTTGAGAATTTGAATCAATGGATTTTAGGTTTCTTATCTTTCTCAGAGAAAGAAAAACAATGGTGATCCCAGGAATTCAGATATAAATAATACATTTCATTTATAAGAATGAATTGCATTAATTATCCCATGCCCATTCTATTCTATTCATTATTGCTTAAATATATAACGTAAACTTTATTACATAGATACTTGAAATATATAGGGAAAAATCAACCACCATGTTAAAAAAGAAATTCTACCATGTAGATAAACTACAGTCTACCTTTAACTGACAATATTTCATCAACTTCTATAATTTCCACAGGCAATCTAAATCCTAGAATCTATTTTGATCTGTGGGTAAAAATAAAAGTATGTATAAAATAAAAGGCATCTCTAATGACTAGAAACATGTGATTAAAAATGTAAGGAAAAATACTAATATTTAAGATGCATACACCAATGGTAATTGGAAAGAACGTGATTTTAAAATTTAACAGTATTTGTATCAAAAGAATAACCACCACTTCAACTCTATATGATGATATAGATTCTCCAGAAGATGACTAACCAGTGATTGACCAAAATAACTTATGAAGCTTTTTGGACTTTTAAAAAGCCTAGTCATAAAAAATAGAGGCCCTCTAAGACAATGTCAGTAATAATTTCATAAATCAAGGAAAATATTTAATGTATAATTTAAAAATAATAGAAAACCGTACGAGATTCCATCTCCTACATGAGACACAAGGGGAAGATATTTGATACAAGGACTTTCATTCACTGTCAACCTCTCTCTTATTTTAAGATCAGGAAAATTTTGATGAAAGGCAAAAAGATAAACCATCACATGGTGAGTGGACAATTTCAGGATTGAGAATAATTCTGAAGCTTATCCATTAGCTTTATTACAGTGTAATTTATTATCATAGAGTTAAGACAACAGCTGAAGTTTTCCAAAATCTTATTCCTTGAAAGAATAGCTTATTCATCCTTATTTCTTTCATGCCTTTGTGGAAAGATTCCTCAAGTGAAGGTTATTATTTTCTATTGATCTACTCTTTTCTAGTCCAAGCAATTAATATTTGACATACACAAAAATATGTTTGCTTTACAGATATAAGCATTGATCCACTTCTATCATCTAAGTATCACATCCTACAAATTAATCATAAGATGACAAAGAAAACAACTTAAACACTCTACCTCACACGACGGGGGGAAATGGAGCATAACAGAGATACTTGGGTTGATGTTTTAAAAAGTCTAATGGGTCATTTTCTGTGCTCTTCATGCTACCAGGAGCTGACCAATGAGTCCAGAATTTCTTTCTTTGATTAAGGCAGCAATAATGATGGCAGCTTGCTTTAAACTCTCTTGTAGTTTCTGCTCATCCTGAAAAGAAAGGACAAAACAATAATTATTTTAGAAAGAAAAGATGTCCCATGCTGAATTTGATAAAGAGCCACTTTTCAAGGTCATCGTGGAATCTGCTGTCCAGATTTGGCATTTTATAAAGTCAGACCTCGACCACTGGCATGGACTCAGTCCTCCAAATAAAGAGGAAATGCTTTTGCAAGCACTTTTCATTACAGACCCAAAAAATATCTGCTAAGGAATCAAGGAAAAGCACTGGCACAATTTCAAATGCTAACAGAAAGAAACAAAAGATTGTTTTCCCTTAATCTGCTCTGACAAACTCTGGCTCTTCAGTGAAGTGTGAATATTTCAAGGATGATGCACGGTTTTTCTCCATATCGTTTCTGAGTATTCTCCAACTTTGCTACGAACTGTATCTGAGCACTGGTGTGAGGAGAAAAAAACCTTGCTTGCTGTTTCTGAAGTGAGGATCAGGCAAATTTGTGAAATGAGTTATTTCACAAGTTGCTTCTGAAATCATATTGGCCATGAAAATCTGTTTCTGCTAATTATTCAGGTTTCTTGAAAGTACAGGGAGATTATGTGAAGGGAAAAGGAAAGTGGAAAAGAGCTCATACTCTCCGGGGTATTAAAGGGTAGACCCCCTCGGGAGACCCCAGACCTTCTAGCTCTCTGTGCTGTGAACTGAGACCTGTTCATGCTATCAACACTTTAAAAAGAGGGACCCGGTAACCAATTTCTAAACTTCGGTATCTTCCTTAATGCCTTATCCCATATTCCAGTGTATCACCAGAAGGACTTACTGCTTCTCCTTTCTTATTGTTTCTTGCATCCATATATTCCAGGCTGAGATGTTAAGAATAAGGCCACTCAAAATGCCCTGCCCCCATAACACCTCTGTCCTTAGTTACTGCAACACTCTCAGGAACAGTTTCCCTAAAGCCTCTTCCTCTCCAGCTCCATTTCCTATACAGCAGTTAACATACTTATTTTAAAATGAGATCTGATCATATCACTGTCCAGCCTAAAATCCTCTGATTAATACCTTTAAACCTCAAGATAAGGTCTGATCCTTTACCTGATACCTTTTACCTTTCCAGACTCTTTCTTGACATTTTCTTAAAATTACTCAATTCTCCCAGCCACATGGAAAATGGCTGGGAGAATGGTATTTTTCTGTGCTTGAATTCTTTCTTCCAGCTAATCCCTTTGCCAGAAAAGCTTTCCCACACCCATCCCAGTTTAGCTGACCCTAATTACTCTTGGTGGTTCAATCCAGGTATCAGTGACTCTTGAAAACTACCCTGACTCCTATCTTCCAGCCCAGTTTGGGTGGGGCAACTATGTTTCCACAGCTGTGAATTCCTCTAGCACACAGCATTTTAATAGTCTTTTTAGTTAACCATTTATTCTACCAGATAAGCTTTTGATGTAAAGAATTTTTCATTTTAGTTTTGAATATGGAACACTTAGCTCAATGCCTAACACATGGTAGCACTCCATAAATCACACCAGGTTTAAGGAAAGCAGGCTCTGGCTGGGATAGAGATATAATCACCCTTTTGGTTGAATTGATTTGTTGACATTGACTGCTATGTGGTTACTTTGTTTACTCCTATTCGCATATTTTGCCTGAAGCCCGGCAATAGTACAATCGATCAATCAATCAATCCATACATAAATAAGGAAGCCTCATCACTACCAGTAGGCCTGCACTGCCTAAACTGGGTTCCTTACCTGTGAGAGTGAAGCTGAGAGGCCACCTCTGCTTAAGCTGCTTATTCCCATCAATTTATCTGATCATTTTCTAAAGGTGGAGGTGGAGGTGGGGAAGATCCTCCAGGGACTGAATAGTGGCTGCTGTGGTACTTGAAAGTGGGCTTTTCCTATTTCAAAATTGGATCTCAAATGCTGTTCTAGTTTTCAGAATATCACAATATCTAAATCACATATAATCAAATCACTCTAAAGCTAATATGTTTTGGCTTAAAATATGCTTCTTTAGATAAGAGTAGATACCATCTACATCACATGATTCATAAACATAGAAATAACTATTTTAAAATTGAGGAAAGTACAAACTGACTATTGATATGCATTTGTCATGCTCATTGATCAATTACGTGTACTGTAGGGTCTAAAATACACCTCTACTCTCAAGTCTCAATTATTAAATTGAGACACCATAAAGAAAGCTCCCAACCAGTTTTTAGTTTTCATAATGACAACTATACAGGAACAAATGAAGGGATTAAGGGAAAACTGTTTAAGATCCCAGGGCTCGAAAAATCATACATTGTACCCTAACAAAAACCTTTTATTCTCATTTTAATAGCTCCGTAACTTACATGTGCTTAGTTAATAAAGATTTAAGATTTTCTTTTGCATATTTATTTACTTCTGCAGTTCTTTATAGGCTTTATTTTGTAAAGTTAGACTTCTGTGACAAGTAACTATGTTGTTCCATCAAATATCTATTTTCCATCTCTGCTTGAACTTATTAATCCTTTTACCTTGAAAAACATGGAAATTAAAAAACTGACTAAACAAGGTAGTGAGAAACATATATAGTAACAAAATTCTAGTATGTTCAAAGCTGAGATATTCATGCAATTAGTAGATTTGTAACTCATCTCAAAATTTCATATGTCTAGAATAGTACTGATAACACAGACAGAAAAAATGCAAACTCAAATAGATCTTGTAAAAGCATTTCCTGCTGCCAGAAATATGCAAAACACTAGGTTATTTTGTTGTTTTGTTTTTCCTTTTTCTTTTTTTTTAAATTTCAGGTTACTGTGAGGGTACAAACAACTAGGTTATAATATTTGCCTTTGTTAGGTAGAGTTCCTCTTATAGTTGTGTCCCACACCCAAAAGTTGTGTTATTAAGTGAGAGCACACCAACCCCCCTCCTTCCCTCTACCCCGTCCCTTATTCCCCCTCCCCTCAACTTGAATTGAACTGAGTTTTTCTCTTATTTGGACATGTATTACATCATCTACTGGTTTCATATTAGTACTGAGTACATTGGATATTTGGTTTTCCTTTCTTGTGATACTTTACTAAGGAGGATATGTTTCAACTCCATCCAGGTTAATACAAAAGATGTAAAATCTTTATCTTTTTAAATGGCTGAATGGTATTCCACAGTATACAGAGACCACAGCTTGTTAATCCATTCCTGGGTTGGTGGGGATTTAGGTTGTTTCTACAACTTGGCAATTGTAAATCAAACTGCAATAAACTCAACTAGTGAAAATGTCTTTATGATAGAACTATATCTTTTTCTTCTGGGCAGATGTGTTGCCATAAGGGTCTCACGGAAAAGCAATGTCGCAAAGAATAAGCACGCTTATTGAAATTGTGTTTTAAATAAAGGTGACCACCTGCTCACTCAGGCAAAATGGGAGCTTTCTTTATTTGCTGTTGGTTTATATAAGCAATCTTGTGCATGCACACTATACAGCAATGACCTCATTAATCCATTTAAACATCTTATGACCACCCGCCCTGTAAGTAGCTCCTCCTTGGTAATCTGATGATCTACCCAACATACACCTTTAAGCATAACCCTTTCAACATAACCCAGTTTAACATAGCTTGATGAAGAACATGTTGTCAGTTATTACTTTCTTTATCTGATGAAGCATGAGCCTATGGGGGAAAGAGGCAATTTAAATGTCTGTTCTACTGACCATGCCACTTGGAGGCAATTACTTAAAATCTTTAAGCAAAGCATAAGAGAAACTTCTTGGGCATACAGGAATTTGTGTGCAAACCTCTGCTCCCATGTAGGCCTTAAGTCAGAATGTTTTTGCTGGAAACTTTTATAAGGAATTCTCAGGCTGGACTTCTCAAAAGCCTTTCATGAGCCCAGGTTTCATCTGTGCCATTAGATACCTGTATGTATTGGGTAAATTCCTCTTCTCTTGAGGTCTCCTAGCACATTACCATTCCCAGACCTGTCAGCAAGTGACCTTCATCACTTACCATAGATCAGGAAAGGTTACTCCATTCCCAGATCTATCAGCAAGTGACTTTCATCACTTACCACAGATCAGGAAAGGTTATTGATGGGTATCTGGCCAGTTTTCCAAAGGGCTTTTTCATTGGACTTATAAAGTCACCCCTAATTTCTTAACGCATTCTGGAAATGCTATTCCAGCCAAAACCTTCATCATGTTAGGCCCACAACCAACCTGGCCACATGGGATTCTGCCTCAATTTCTTATAAGTATGCCTGCACAAAGTCTTTTCACTGCTCTCTCTCAAACGGCTTTTTTGGCCAGAGGCATATAGGCATTTCACCTATATAGATGCCTAGTAATGGGATTGTGGGATCAAATAGGAGGTCTAATTTGACTTCTTTGAGGGTCCTCCATACTTCTTTCCAAAGACACTATATTAATTTGCAGTCAGTCCCACCAACAGTGTAAAAGTGTCCTACGTCTACAACTTTGGGACTTTGTGATATGGGCTATTGTCACTGATGTTAGATGGTATCTCAGAGTGGTTTTGATTTGGATTTCTCTGATGATTAGGGACAATGAGCTTTTTTTTTTTTTTTGCAGTTTTTGGCTGGGGCTGGGTTTGAACCTGCCACCTCCAGCGTAGGGGGCCGGTGCCCTACTCCCTTGAGCCACATGTGCCGCCCGACAATGAGCATTTTTTTATGTATTGTTAGCCATTCATCTGTCTTCCTGAGAGAAGGTTCTATTCATATCTCTTGCCAAGTGATAAATGGCATTATTTGCTTTTTTGTTGTTGATCGAATTTTCTATAGATCCTAATTATCAATCCTTTGTGAGACTCATAACATGCAAATATGTTTTCCTGTTCTTAAGGTTGTCTTTTTGCTTTGAATGTTGTGTCCTTAGTTGTGCAGAAGCTTTTCAGTTTAATTAAGTCATATGTGTTTATTTTTCTTGTTGCTTTTGCTGCTGAAGTCTTTGTCATAAAGTCCTTCCCCAGGCTGACATCATCAAGAGTTTTTCCCACATGTTCGTCTAGTATTTTTATCATTTCATGTCTTATATTTAAATCTTTTTCCATCTTGAGTCAATTTTTGCAAGTGGTGAAAGGTGCAGGTCCAGTTTTAGTCTTTTACATGGGGTTATCAGGTTCTCCCAGCATCATTTGTTGAATAGGGATTCTTTTCTCTACTATATGCTTTTGTTTGATTTATCAAAGATCACATAGCTATAAGAGACTAATTTCTACTCTTGATTTTCTATTCAGCTCCATTATTTCTATTTGTGCCAATACCATCCTGTTTTGATCACTATGAACTGGTAACATAACCTAAAGTCCAGTAGAGTAATGCCTCTGGCTTTGTTTTTAGTACTAAAAACTGCCTTGGATATATGAGTTTTTTTCTGGTTACATACAAAATGAAGGACTTTTTTCCCTCCAAATCTTCACTGTATTATGTTAGTATTTTAATGGGGATTGCACTGAATCAGTAGATTGCTTTAAGTAGGACAGACATTTTAACAATGTTGTTAAATGCTCTTCCCAGCCAAGAGCATGTTCTTTTTTGTTAATGTCTTCTGCTATTTCTTTTCTTAGGGTTTAAAAATGCTCTTTGTAGAAGTCCTTCACCTCTTTTGTTAGGTACGTTCCTAGGTATTTGATTTTCTTTGAAGCACTTTGAAGGGAATTGTGTCTTTGATTAACTTCTCAACTTGGCTATTATTGGCACATATGAAGGCTACTGACTTGTGTACATTGATTTTATACCCGAAGACATTACTGTATTTTTTTGATCACTTCCAGGAGTCTTGTGGTTGAGTCTCTGAGGTTCTTTAAGTATAAGAGCATATCATGAGCAAAGAGTGACAGTTTGACCTTCTCTGCCTCCTTTTGGATGCCCTTTATCTCTTTCTCTTGCCTGACTACATGGCTAGACCTTCCAGAATTACATTGAATAGTAGTGGTGATAGTGGCTTTCAGTTTTACTCCACTCAGTATCATATTAGTTGGGTTTGCCACAGATGGCTTCGATCAGCTTAAGAAAGGTGCCACCTCTGCCTATTTTCGTAAATGTTCTTGTTAGAAAAAGATGCTGAATTTTATCAAATGCTTTTTCTGCAACTGTTAAGAGGACCATATGGTCTTTGTTTTTTCTTCTATGGATATGGCAGATTACATTTGTGAATTTGCATATGTTAAATTAGTCTTGCATCCCTGGGATAAAGCCTACTTGATCATGATGTATGATTTTTTTAATGTGTAGCTGTAATCTATTGGCTACAATTTTATTCAGTATGTTTGTATCAATATCCATTAGTGAAATTGGGCTGTAATTCTCTTTTTAGTTGGGACCTTTCTTGGTTTGGGAATCAAGGTGGTTTGCTTCATAGAATGTGTTGGGGAATGTTCCTTTCTTCTCAATGTTTTGGAATAGGTTCTGCAGTATAGGTACAAACTCTTCTTTAAAGGTTTGATAGAATTTTGATGTGAAGACATTTGGTCCAGAGCTTTCCTTGTTGGAAGCATTTTTATTGTTTCTGCTATCTCAATGCTTGATATTAGGGTTCTAGAGATCTATTTCTTCCTGATTTAAGTTTAGGAAGATGGCATGATTCCAGGTATTGATCCATTTCCTCCTGTCAAATTTTGGGGGCATAGTTTTTGTAGTAGTCAGAGATAATCTCTTATATCTCTGTGGTGTCTGTTATTTCCCCTTTTTTGTTTCTGATTGAGATTATTAGAGATTTTACTTTTCTGTTTCTAGTTAATCTGGCCAAAGGTTTACTGATTTTATTTATCTTTTCAAAGAACTAAGTTTTTGTTTTATTAATTTTCTGATTCCTTGATTTCAATGAAATCAGAAATTTCATTAATGAAATTTCATTAATTTTGTTTATTTCTTTTATTCTGCTGGGTTTGGGATTAGATTTCTCCTCCTTTTTTCATTTTCTTACGATAACTCATTAGGTTGTTGATGTGCCCTGTTTCTATGTTCCATATGTAAGCCTCTAATGTGATTAATTTCCTTCCTAGTATGGTTTTTGCAGTGTCCCACAGGTTTTGGTGACCTGTAGCTTCATTGTATATCTAAGGAATGGCATTTACTTCTGCGATCTTCCTCCTAAAAACCCATAACCCAGGTCTAACCATAAGAAAGATATCAGAAGAATTCTAATACAGGGATATTCTATTAAACAATCTACTTGACAAAACTACCTGATAGTTTGACTCCTCAAAACTATCAAAGTCATTAAAAAAAAAAAAATCTGAGAAACTGTCAGTCTTGAGAAGCCTAAGAGGTGTGAGAGCTAAAAGTAATATGGCATAATGGAAGAGAAAACTACTTCAAGTAAAACTAGGAAAATCTGAATAAACTATGGACTTTGTTAATAGTATTACATCAATTCATTAATTGTTCACTAATTGTAACAAATGTATCATACTAATAAAAGATAATAATAGAAGAAACTTCGTGAATAGTACATGGGAATTCTATACTATACTTTTAATTTTTCTGTATAGCTAAAAAACTAAGTATATTCCTTTTTAAAAAGCAGTTTTTTTCTTGGTTTTAAAAATGTTTCTGTACCAGATTTATAATACTTAAGTTACAGAGGTAATATTTGGGGTGTGTGCACTGGCCACTTTGTGTATTTCTTAATTAAAATATAATATTCCTTTAATCACTTATGCAATTGAGAAGAGCATAGGTTATAAAGTCAGATTGCTGGCATTTATATACTGGCTTTGAAAATTTAAGTGATGTTTAAGCAAATTTAGATTTTTTTAAATTTAAAAATAGAAAAACAGATCTTTATGTGTGTATACTATATTCGATGGGATGTGTAAAGCACTGATGTCTAGGAGATGTTCAGAAATAAGAGCTGTTGAAATTATCATTTTTATGGAGTATGCTGATTTCAACTATGACAGAATATATATTACCTTCTTACCACAGATAATTACTAAATCCAGAAAACTGTATGTGAAAATATTGTTTGCAGGTCTTAGACAGTAGCAAATGCATGTCTATCTTTCTTGACAGAAGAGCTGTCTAGCTGGCATTCACTCCAGCTGTTTTGTTGAGAGCATTTTTCTAAGCCACAAAGAAGAGAAACAGAAGCAAAAGGAATAATGGCAGTATCTCTGGGTAGGAAAGACACAGATTATAATTTAGAACTATCAAGGTAGCTTGGATTTCCACAAAGTTCCTGACAGGACAGAGTTGCAGAGAAGTCCTACAAGTCTGTTCATCCTTTGGTCCTGGGCAGCTCCCACCTGTGTGCACCCAGGGAGAGACTCCGTAAGACATTGCAGAGAATAACTGCTGGGAAGCTGGGAGCTAAGGAGAAATTTCAAGGACTCACAGTGCTGAGGAAAAGAAGTTATATCTGAGTCCAGCCAGTTGAGATCTCTGAAAGATGATGACTGTAGACTGGGAATGAAAGGAAAAACTTAACTAGACCTGATTTAAGAAAGCTTAAACAACTTATACTAGATCAAGTTGGTCTCCCTATAATGCAACTGCTTGCTACAACAAATTTTTACACTCTTTGAAAGAAGCTAAAATTATCTAAAAGAGGCTTTATGATGTTTTCAACTAAAGTACGTCATGTAATCAACTATTACTAGATTAACAAAGAGGCAGAAAGCAAAGAAGCAAAATAATAACCCCTTATTATAATACATGTAATCATCAGGATGAAGAGAGAAATGGAGTGAGAAGGGAGCGGAGGGGAGAGGTTTGATACCAGGAGGATAAAAAGTGGGACCACACCTATGGAGCATATTGCAAGGGTACAAGTCAAATCTGTCAAGTGTAGAACATAAATGACTTAACACAATAATCAAGTAAATGAGGCAAAAGCTATGTTGATTGGTTTCATATGTCAGATTGTATAAAAAAATCAACACATTGTACCCTAGATATGCATAAATGTATTCATGATCTATATGTATATTACTTAATAAAAAATACATAATCATCAATTAAGCTGATTCAAAAATGATACACTAGTGTAATCAATATGTGAGGATTTAAAAACAACTATGATAACATATACAGAAAGAGCTAAAGATGAAAATGTTGAGGGAAATGGAAATTTTCAGCCTGGAATAGGGATCTATAATATAGAATATATTAGAATTATAAAATAAAAAATTTAAAACCAAGAATTGATTGCACTGGTTTAATATTGGATAGGCAGAGCAGAAGACAGTATTAGTGATCCTAAAGATTGATATAAGAACAATTCAAACTACAACAGAGGAAAAACATTGACTTACTATAATCATTGTAATATGTCATGCTCCTATTACCATTTCATTTTCCTATTTCTTCCTTCCCTATCGATGCCTCTCTTGTCACTAAGAAACCTGCCTGGAAAATTTAGGAAACTATATATTGGTTATCCCAGCAGCCAAGTCAGTGGGAATTTTTATTTCATGAAACAAACAAGAATTAAAAAATGTCAACCCCATTCCTAGTAATGCAATGTAACGTAATGTACATAATTATGTACAAGACTAGACTATAGGTAATATCCCTATTAATGGGCACTGAAGGATATGGGAATTCACAGCACGGCAAGATCAAGTAATGCTGTAACGATTCCTGAAGAAGGTGAAACCAAAAGATGAGTGAAAGAGGAGGCAAAACTGATGAGCCCAGAATGGACAAGAAAACACTTTGGAAACAAAAAATGACTCATTGTTACAGTGGCATGTAAATTTGATAATCAAGACTTTACAAAGGTATTTTAAGCAAAGCAGGCACTCAAAATTCCACATCAAAAGGAAAAAGATGCTGAAATTAAATGTATTGCCAGTTTATTTACATCTGTAACTCTAGCAACATTAATCCCTAGGCTTCAAGTTTGCCTAGACAGTATAAACTATAAACAAAGGCACACCAGTGTTTGCATATCCACGCATAAAAATAAAAAGAAGCCTGGGCACCATGGTTCCTGCCTTTAATTCCAATGCGTTAGGAAGCCAAGACTGGAGGATTTCTCGAAGTCAGGAGTTTAAGACCAACCTGGATCAATCTGGCATGGTAGAGTTCAATTATAGTCTTAGCTACCTGGGTGGCTGAAGTAGGAGGATTGCTTGAGTCCAGGAGTTCAAGGTCACAGTGAGCTATGATACATTACTGGATTCCAGACATTGTACAATTTGAAGAAAAGCAGATTATTTATTGTTATGAGATGTATTAAAGTCCATATTTTCTCTTAAACCTAAATCTCTGCCATAGATGTCATTATATATTTTATTATCTTATTTATACCATAATGAAGTCCAATTTTGAAACTTTTACAATTTCAAACTTTACTGCTTACAAATAAATAAAAATTTAACTTTTGTTTGAAATACAGTATTCATTCTTTTTCTTGTTTTCAATTATATATAGCAAAAATAAAAACCAGCCATAGGGCAGCACCTGTAGCTCATTGGGTAGGGTGCCGGCCCCATACCCCAGGGTGGCAGGTTCGAACTTGACCCCTGCCAAACTGCAACAAAAAAGAGCTGGGCATTGTGGCAGACACCTGTAGTCTCAGCTACTTGAGAGGCAGGAGAATCACCTAAGCCCAGGAGTTGGAGGATGCTGTGAACTGTGACACCACAGCACTCTACTGAGAGTAATAAAATGAGACTCTGCCTCTTAAAAAAAAAAAAATGCCATAAAGGAAAAAAGTACTGGAGAGAAAATATAAAAACATAAAAAATATTAAAATGCTAAGAAGACATTTTTGGGTTTTTTTGGATGATGAATGAATGGCAATTTCTCTTTCTTTTCTGTGCTTTGTTGCATTTTCAAAATTTCCATAAGAATCAAATTTCATTCCTCTCACCAGAAAAAATTATCCTACAATTTATTTTTCAGATTGTTTAAATTCAGGGAACTAAACTTGATGGGTTTTTTTTTTATATAAAATCAATTATACAGAACACTGTCCAAATTTCTAGAGAACATTTCTCTCTGTAAATATCCTCAAAATCTATTAAAAAAATTACTGTTTTGCGTGAAAATTCTAGCTTTCAACAAGAGGCTCCCCAAAATCATATTAATATTCCACAAAGTCTTATCTTTCTGCTGATTTAGATATCAAGAAAAATATTATGAAGTCAAGCTAAAAGCAATGACAAAAAAATTGTACAAAAAAAAATGTTCACTGAGATAGTAAAGAGTTTCTTTAGAGCAGGATTTTAAGACTATTAGAAAGAACAACAAAATAATACCAATGTAGAATATTCTTAATTTTCTAAATCCTCCAACTGAATTACTTAGGATTTGAATTCAGCATGAGTTTTACCTAGAAACTTTTATTTAGCTATTTCTCTATTACCTGTAATTTCAAGATTAAAGTTAAATATACTCTACTCAGATAAAAGAGGAACAAAAGTTCTAATTACCATTATCTTTTAAACACATAAAGTAATTCCAAATTTACTCCATAGTAATGAAGTCTTATAAATGAAACCCCTTACTGCAATCTTTCTGCATGTGTGTCTTGTTCGGGGGCTGGTTTCCTTACAGTGATTGTATCTGTATCATCTTGAGCAGAATAGTTGTGACAAGAAGTTCTCATGGGACCTCTAAGCTTTTGGCAAGCTTTTGGGAAATTGAGGAAAGTAAGAGATTTCATTAGTTTCTCAGATGCTTGGGGTGACAGTGGCATCTCCATACTTCATAGAAACTCTTCTTTTGCCTCCTTTTCCACCCTCCACCTCAAAATTTGGTCAAGTAATGCCTGCAGTTCAAAAGTAAGTTCCGAATAAGCCACACCTCCCAAGTTCATAAGTGGTCAATTTTCTATGACGCCTGTGTCTCCAGAATTCCTTCCTTACTTGCCATCCTTTTCGATATTCTCAAAAGACAACTTTTGCAGAAACTTCTTGGACTACTTAAATTTGAAGAACTTTTTAAAAAGTGTATTTTAAAAACATTAAATCTCACTATTTTACTACTACACAGATCTCAGAACTTGAATTACAGAAGTGTAAACAAATTTATAGTGCACTGTTAGAATCAAATTTATGTGGATTTTGTAGAATACTGCTTCAAAGAATAGCAGGAAAAGCTATGACGTCATTGTTCTCTAAATCTTTATAGACAACCTGAAAGGAAATATTTTAGAGATATTTATCCTCCATGCACATCACTCCTAAACAACACAATGTACTCTGCTAAAAGGAAAACTATAAAGTATATGCGTGTGTGTGTGTGTGTATGTATACATATATGTGTGTGTGTGTGTGTGTTAGACACCTCAGGAGATAACACAGTGCTTCTTGAAGGGTAAACCTTGCATTGTCTCAGCAAATTCCATACCTAAAGCCTAATTCAATTTCCATGAGTTAGAGAACTCTCCTGAAATTCAAGTTTCTTAGAGATTGATATTAATATCCTATGCCACTCATGTTTTTGTGAACTTACGTAAAAATTCTCTAAATGTCACAATTTTAAATGCTCAACAAACTACAGTGTTCTAGCTATATCTGGTGATATATGCACACACTTATAGATATATATATGCACACCTATCTCTATTTACAACATATGCAAAAGACAAAAACCAAAGTGGTAAACTTATTAAACCTTAAGCAGGGTTGTTATATTTATAAGATCATTAATAAAGTAATCAAAATGATTTGAGATTAAATTTCCTTTTCGTACACATTTTGAGGATATGGAAGAAAATAATCCAATGGTGACACACTGTCCCCTACTGTAAATTTCCAAAACTACAAGAAAAAGCAATCACCTATTAATAGGATTTCAAAAAACAAACGGCCCTTTCCAAATGAAGACCTTTTCCCTCTTGCTCCTTTGAATGAAATCGCTCTCTCTAAAGCCTAGATAACAACATCCTAATGAAAATGCACCTGGGATTATTACTTAACACTCATCACACAACAGCCCTAAGCTCCTGTATTTTCTATGCCTAGAACACTGCCCTGCAATACAATAGATGCTCAGTAAGTATGTGTGGAAAGAAGTAATAAACAAAAAAGGACTAGTTAATAAAATCCAGAAAGATAGCACAGATGCTCTGCTGAATAGGAACAGAGAACAAAGATAGGAAAGAACCAAACTCCCCAGTGCTCAGAGCCAGACTGCAGTGGAGAAAAACACAGGCAGCAGACATAACCTAAGAAAAAAGCATTTTTCCATTCTTGTGATACTGTACTAAGAAGAATGTATAAAATGTCAAAGTTTTTAAAGGCTACACTGTTATGGAAATAACTTCCTAAAATTAAAAACAAAATTAAAGACCCTTGTATCCATACCTAGAAACGAGAAAGGATGTCAAAAATGTGGAGTTTATGTTCTATAACCCCCATGATGAAAAACCTGGTCTGGCAGGTTAAGTGTAAAGGACATTAATAAACCCCTACTTACCCACCAAGCCAAGGGCATAAAGGCACACATTAGACAGCATCCTCTTAGTTGGGAGGCTGCATAAATATACCAGGTGCTGATGGGCAACAGGTGCTGTTTCCAAAACACATGATAAATAATGGGAAGGACAGAAAGCTTATTCTAGTTACTTCCTGAGTGAATGGCCCAGGTATTAGTAGAATAATATTGATAAATTCTATAGCAGCTAAAAAAATGGTTAAGGTTTTTTCTGTAAAATTTAGTTTCAATTTTTTTAATTACAAACTGTATAAAGAGAGAGAGAGAGAACTAAAATGGGCCCGTTCAAATACAACTTAGTAGGAATATAGGGATAGTGGAGAGAATTATTTTTAGAATATTTTTGAGTAGTTTAAAACAAAGATTCCTGGTTAATAACAACTAGGATTTTGAATATTGGTTGGTTAATGGGTGGGTATTTAGTATATAAAATTGTTTACCATTGTAATAAAAAGTATTTCCTTCCAATAAGATGGCTGTGAATTGCAACATGCAAAAAAAATTCCATACCAATATCTTCTCCCATTCTGAAGTCTGTCACACCCACATAAGAAAAAACTCATGCCCACACAATAAAACAAAACAAAACAAAACAAAACACAAATTCAAGTTGGGGGTGCAAGAGGAGCGTCAGGGGAGGGGAAGGGAGGATGGGGAGGAAAGGTGAGAGGGCATTGGTAAATACAGCACATTCTCCTGGGTGAAAGGCTACAACTTGAGCTTTGCCTAACAAATGTAAATGAGGCAGCCTATCATTTGTACCCTCATATTAATCTGAAAATTAAAAAAAAAGAACGATTTCTGTACCAAAAATACTAGTGCTAATTTGTATTAGTCTTAGTTATCAAAATGTTAGCCTAGTAAAGCTCTTTCTCAGAATTGAACTCAGAAAAACTCCCTTCTCAAGGTTGTAGATGGTAGAATTAATGCCTATAGAGTTTCTTTCCAATAAGGAAGTAGAAAAATATATCTGCAGATATGTGAAACAATTCCCTTGGTGGAAAGAACTTTTTGAAATCAGCAAAATGTAGTACCACTCTCTGAAAGGATGCTTTTGAGTTAAACAGGAAAAAGTATTAGATTTTCAATCTCAAAATGATTAAAGAAGATGTTTTAACCATAGCCTAAAGTACAAAGTAGGAATAATCTTATGTTGACATGCGACTATGTCAGAAGAGATTTTATGTAGATATTTAAAGCATTCTGAATTTAAAACATTAGATGTGGTGTACAATCTACTTTTTCTATGGAAAACCGATAAATAGGAGACAGACTTAAAAATGTCTAGAACTCAGAATTTGTTCTTCTAGGATACCTGTGAATGCCAAAAGAGGGGGCTATTTCCTCATATGAGTAAACAATAATGCAAAGAAGCAAGAAAACTAATAAAACTCCAATAAAGGACCCTAAAGGAATGGAAAGCAATAAAATGACAGAAAAATAATTCAAGATAATACCCATAAAGAAGCTAAGTGAACTATGAGAATAAACAGATAGAAAATTTACTGGAATTTGAAAAACAAAACCTCAAAAAGCAAGGTTTGACAAAGAAATAGAAATAATAAAAACAACCAGATAGAAACCTAGACAGGGAGAATACAGCAACAATTGAAAAATTCAATAGAAATCTCCAACAGCAGACTCAATCAAGCAGGAGAAAGAATCAGTCAGCTGGGAGACATAACATGCTAAGTGATCCAGTCAAAAACACAAAAGGAGAAAGAATGCCTATAGCAATTATGGAACATCAGCAAGAGAGCAAATAGTAATAGAAATTGTACAATAAGAAAATAGAGAAAATGGATCAAAAAAATTTCAAAAAAATAATGGCTGACAACTTTCCTACTATGGTGATAGATGCCAACATCCAGGTACAGGAGGCATAGTGGTCTCCAAGCAAATACACTCCACGGCGGAATTAATCAAGGCACATAATAATCAAACTAAGAAAAATAAAAGACAAAGAAATTCTGAAAGCATCAAGATATACGAATTCATCACATGCAAGGGACTGATAATATGACTATCAGTGAATTTCTCAGCAGAAACCTTGTGGTCCAGGAAAAATAGAATAATAGATTCAAAGTGCTGAAGGAGGGGTGTGGTAGGAAACTGCCAACAAAGAATCTCTTATCTAGCAAATCTAACTTTTATAAATGAGGGAGAAATAAAAGCTTTCTCAGACAAACAAAAGCTAAGAGAGTTCATCACCACTAGACTTGCCTTATAGGAATTACTGAAGGGATCTTTGTAAACTGACACAAAGAGCCACTAATTAATGAACAAACAATAAGACAGTAAAAAATAATAATAAATACTATCAGTAAAACAGAGTCATATTTAGAATACTCTAAAACTGAAATGATGGTACGTAAGAAACTTATTCTCCTAGTATGAAAGTTTACAAAACTACTAATAATAACTATACCTAAAATTAATTAAGCGATATGCATCTTAAAATGATAAAAATTCTGACCTTAAATACATAAAATGTGAGGGAGAAGGTGAGTAAAATGTAGACTTACATGTAATTAAAACTAACTTGTTATCAGTTGAAATAGATAATTATAACTACTTGTACAAGCTTCATGGTAACCTTACAAAAATATCTAGCAAAAACACAAAATAAAAATAGAAAGCACTTAAAGTATAACATTACAGAAATGAGGAGGAATAAAGGGAGGAAGAAAGGCAAAAAGGCAGGCAAAGTTTCTACAAAAATAACTAACAAAATGGTAGTAGTAAGTCTTCACCTATCAATAAGTATCTTGAAAGTAAATTTTTTAAATTCTCCAATAAAAAGAAAGAGAATGACTAAATGGTAATAAGAAGCAGAAGAATTAGGTAAGAGAAACAAATAAAAGACATCCAAATAGAAGAGGAAGATGTGAAACTTTGATTTTCTGATGACATAAACATAAGACAAAAGCCCTAAAGAATCAAAATAGAAAATAGAAAAAGAAAAAGAAAGTTGCAAAAAATAAAATTAATAAAAAGAAAATAGCATTTCTACATGCTAATGACTATTCAAAAAAGAAATCAAGCTAATTATCCCATCTACAATAGCTATTAAATACTTAGAAATAAATTTAATTAAGAAGATAAAGATCTATACAGTAGAAACTATGAAACACGGATAAAAAAACTGAAAATAAACAAACAAAACAAAAAAAAAAGAGAGAGAGAAGGTATCCCATGTTCAAGGATTAGAAGAATTAATATTGTTAAAATGCCCATTCTATCTACAAATTCAATGCAATCCCTATCAAAATTCCAATGTCATCTTTCACAGAAACTAAAAAAAAATCCTAAAATTCATATGGAACCACAAAAACAAAATAAAACAAAACAAAACAAAAAACCCACTAATAGCCAAGGCAACCATAAGCAAAAAGAATAAATGTGGAAGAATCAGTTGTACCACCTGATTTCAAACTATATTACAAAGCAGTAACAATGAAAATATCATGGTACTGGTAAAAATTAAAATGACACCCAACCAATGACAGAATAGAAAACCCAGAAATGAACCTGTGCTTGTTCAGCCGATTGAATTTTCACAAAGGTCCCAAGAACATACAATGAAAAATGGATAGTTTTTTCAATAAAGGTGCCAGGAAAACTGGATATTCACATGCAGGTAAGTGAAATTAGACTCTTACCTCACACCATACAGAAAAATATATATTAAATCAACTCAAAGTTGATTGAGTTGAGAAGAAAGAAGAAAAGACAGGCAGAAAACTATAGAACACTGGTGTAGACAGTGATTTTTTAGACCTGAACCAAAAGCTCAGGTAACAAAAGGAAAAATTGGCTTATCGGATTATATCAAACCAAAAAAGTCTCTGCATAGTAAAGGAAACAATTAATAGTGTACAAAGATAACCTACACAATGGGTGAAAATACTTGCAAGCCCTACATGTAATAAAAGGTGATATTCAAAATATACAAGTTGCTCAAACATCTTACCAGTAAAAAAAAAAAAAAAATTTAAAGATGGGCAAGGGACCAGCAGAAACATTTCTCAAAAGAAGATATACAAAATGGCCAATAAGTATCCAATAAAATGTTGAACAGTGCTCATCAACAGAGAAATGCAAATTAATATCACAGCTCACACCTGTCAGAGTGGTGCTAAGAAGAAAATGAAAGACAGCAAGTATTGGCTAGGATGTGGAGGAATAACACTTGTACACTGTTGGCAGGAATAAAAATTATTATAGACAACCGTATGGTTTTCTCTCAAAAAAACTAAAAGCAGAATTACCACATGATCCAGCAATCCCATTTTTGAGCATTCTCTCAAAAGACTTGAGATGAGTTTGTCAAAAAGATGTCTATATTTCCACATTTTAGCACTCTGCACAATAGCCAGATAGATGAATAAGAGAAGTGTGGTATATACACAATAGAATATTATTTACCCCCCCAAAACACACACAAAGGAAGAAGGAAACTGCTATTTGCAACAACACAGATGGAATGAGAGAACATTGAACTAAGTTTAAAAAGCCTAGCAGAGAAAGACAAATACCACATGTTCTCACTTATACGTAGAATCTAAAACAGAAGCAGAAAATAAAATGGTGACTGCACAGGCTGGGGGAGGCTGAGGAAATAGGGAGATAATGGTTAAAGAATACAAAATCTAACTCAGGAGTCGGATGTTCTATTTATATTTTTTTAGTTCTATTTACAGCATGATGAATATTGTATATGTCAAAACTGCTAAGAAATTAAATTTCAAATATTTTCACCACAAAAAATTTAAGTATTTTAGGAGATGGATATGTTTACTATATTTATTTAATTATTCCAAAATGTATTAGATCGCAACTTTATTATCACATACTCCTATACAATTATAAACTGCCAATTTATTATGAAAATTTTTAAAAAGAAGAAAATGCCATGAGCTGAATTAAGATCAGGGTCTGCAGATAAACAGGTATCCTTTGGTGCCTTATGAAATCCATTAAAGAATGTCAAAAAGAAATCACATTCACATGATACCTTCAAGTTTAAGATAAAAAATTCAATTAGCTTTCCTTTCCCTTCCCTTCCCGTCCCGTCCCGTCCCTTGCCGTGGCGGGCGGGGGGGGGGCGGGGGGGGGGGGGGGGGGGGGGTGCGGGGGGGGGGGGCGCGGGGGGGGTGGTCGGGGCGGGGCGGGGGGGGGGGGGGGCGGGGGTGGGGGGGTGGGGTGGGGCGGGGGGGGGGGGGGGGGGGGGGGGGGGGGGGGGGGGCGGGGGGGGGGCGCGCGCGTCCTGTCGCCCCGGCGGGGGGCGCCCCCAACACACCCCCCCCCCCC